>VMKM01001632.1:0-125301 GCA_008360985.2 Macquaria ambigua | reverse complement strand
TATATATACACACATATATATATATACACATATATATATATACACATGACAAGGGCTTTCTGGTGAAAGCAGGAGAAATGAAGGGAGGGGTCGTGGTGGGGTTTTTGGACCTGGCTGCTAGCCTGATGCCGAAGCTGTTTATGCTTTAACACACTGGCCGGCAGCAGCTGATGTAAAAATCACAGTGGGATTGGCTATGAGAACGGATGACTGGATGGATTTGGAGAAAAAGAGAGTGAGAGGAAAAAAAGAGAAATGAACCTCTCCAAAAGAACCAGACGTTACTCAACATGCTATTTCAGGAGGGCACTATAATTTCTATCAGGGGTAAAAGAAGGGCAGGGAAGAGAACAAAAACAGACAGATGGACAAAGAATAACAGTATGAAAATAGACAGCAGGAGGAAAAAAATGGACAGGGATAGAAACAATGGGATTATTAACTATACAGAGCAAAGGCTTGTAACCTTTAAAGAGAGTGGTGGAAGAAGTACTCAAAACCTTTAGGTAAAAGTACCAATACGATGATGTAAAAATACTCCATTACAAGTAAAAGTCCTGCATTCAGAAGTCTTCTTAAGTATTAAGTATAAGTATTATCAGCAAAATGTACTTAAAGTGTCAAAAGTAAAAGTACTAGGCCCCTGGGACTGATAAATGGTCATATACAGTATTACATTGTTAATAAGAATGCAAAACTAGCATTTTGTAGCTGCTCATGGTGGAGCTAGTTTTAACCACTTTATATACAGTTAGGTAGTCCAGTCCAGTGGTTCTCAACCTAGGGGTTGGGCCCCCTCCAAAGTGTCACAAGATAAATCAGAGGAGTCGTGAGATGATGAATGGAAACACTACACACTTTATTTATTTTGTTTTTGCATCTTATGTTTTATGCTTCTATTTTTTATTATTTTCTGGTCTTGTGAGGAACAACATCTCATTCATGTTCATTTTTATATAGATATGGTTAGAACAACTATTAAAGAAACTTGAACTTGGAAGGAGGAATGAAAAAAAAACAAAGTTCCAATACATACTTTGATATTCATTTTCTGGAATTTTTCTAGAGGGGAAATCACCCTTTGGTGGTTGGCTAACAACTCATAGACATCTGAAAGATATGAGAATGGGCCCTGAGTAGAAACTGCTTTTTTGTAATGTAGTGAAGTATAAAGTAGCATTAAATGGAAATACTCAAGCAAAGTACAAGTACCTCAAAATTTGATGTTAAAGGGAAAAGAATGTGCATTGAATAGTGGCAGTAAATAATCCAGCCCAGTGTGTGTGTGTGTGTGTGTGTGTGTGTGTGTGTGTGTGTGTGTGTGTGTGTGTGTGTGTGTGAGAGAGAGAGAGACTGTGAAGTGATGTGAGGCGCTGGCCGTGAAAGTGAGTAAGCTGTTCCACCCCCGCCGCGGCTCAGGGCACAGCTCCAACAGGTGGACAAGAGAACAATACAACACTGGGGGAAGCAGAGAATGACATCACAGCCACCTAGCTGGGACACACAAACATACACAAAGAAAACGCCCGTATGCTCACACATGTGTGCAACATCAGCCATCTGAGTCACATTCATCATTAGGGATTCCCAAACGCCATGCAAGCGGATTCCTGAAACAAGTCAGTGAATGACGCTAAGGGAGGAGATAGATAAGAGTGTCGCATGAATGCATCATGTCTTTTGTGTGTGTGTGTGTGTGTGTGTGTGTGTGTGTGTGTGTGTGGGCCAGAGAACAAGGCTTCGGGGAAGTTATGTCTGGGGGTAATGTTGCAGACAGAGGATGCGGTTGGTTGTTAAATCATGAGCCAGACAGCTTTAATGTGACACCTAACAACATTAAATCCTCTTGTGAGACAGTAGTACCAATGGCAAGGGTGAAAATGATTCTTTCAGGATAACCATTTTAAATTCCAGGATATTAAACAATATGACCAGAATTTGAATAAAATTTAACAGAGACTCAAACCTTAAATTTCCTCACTGGTGAAAGCCATTTCATCTCAGTCATCTACACTGGTAAACCCTGGGACTGGGTGTCAGTCAAAATTTTTCAATACGGGTGGCAATACAGTACCTGAGTTTCGGTACTGATACCAAAACAGCTTTTTTTAAATAAGTTTGTTTAAAGAAGTATGAACCTAACCTAAACTTTTGTCAGCTAAGAAACCCCTTTTATTATCATTTAAAAGATTTAACATCGCACTTCTCAAGCACTATTGGACTCACGCTGGACAGTTAAAAAAGTAAAGTATCAAAAAGATTATTTCACACATTCCTCTTCTTGTCAAAAACTGTGCCTACATTACCCACAATGCAACTCTGTGTGTGTAACGAGATTGCTTCTTCAACTGCTGTTTCCAATGTCAAGAATGAACTTTGAACCTCAGCTAGCAAAGTTACGTTTTAGATAATAAAATATCTTGTCAAAGAAAGTATACAATAATCTGTCTGACCAAGCATTCAACGCCAACTTTCGATACCTGACATACTTTTGATACTTGATGCTACTGACACATTTGGGTCAGTACTCAAGAAATATTGAGGTTTGATACCCAGTCTTAGTAAACCCCACCTCTCATTCTTACTGTAACTTAAAATATACCAGTGATGAAACATGTATACTCAAGACACACATATTACATAGTATAAGGTGAATAACGTTATAAGAGAAAATGGTGAAAGGCAGTGGCCAAATGAAATGGCAAGAAACTATGACACAAAGGCACTAACTAAAAAAAGAATACAAACTGGTAAAAGCTTGTACCAAACGGCCTGCTCCCGACCCCGCCTGCCAACTCAGGCAGTCCACAAATGAGACGTCTCTGAGAGCTGGTGAACTTATTTTAGAGGGAAATAAAGCTACACAAGCACAGCCCCTGTTTATGTAAGGATGGTAATGTGTTTCAGATTACAGATGGTTGTATGGAAATTCTTGTGGTGAGACTGGACTTCTCACTGCTGGATTGCAGGGGAGCAGGCCTACGAGGCATTTCTCAAAAAGCCTTCTATGAATGCGTCAGTTCAGGGGAGACTCTTTTTCTTCGAGATTAGCAAGAAATCTCCTGGGAATGTCAGTCTGAGGCACTGAAGCAACACTTGCATAAGGTTTTCATGAAGTTTTTGACTACTAAAACATAAAAGAAGCATGTTTCACGAGCGCAATTGTTCTACCATCTGCCTCAGATTCTGCACCATTAAGCCTATGATTGTAATTGACATGCATTCCCTCGCTGCTGGTCTAGGCAAGGGCAGGAGCTACTGGGCAAATGAGCAGGACGCCAACAGGAAAACACCGTCTATCTTAGCGTTCATCTATAAATATTTCTCTTCCAGTCACTGACCACCGCTAAGAGGAAATAACTTTAATAAGCGGGTTGGGATTAAATATTTTTAAAGGCATTTGCTGCACAGTGTCATCCATTTTCATCTTTGCAGCAGACGACGAACATGTCGGCCAGAACTGTGTGTTCTGCACATGGACTTTGGTTTCATTGCTGAGGAATGAACAAAAGCATGAGAAAAGCAAATATGCGAGATGTAGCTAAGGAAAGGACCCTGGGCTAAAATGTTTCTATGTGCAATGCCAATACTATTAAAAGGAGCCTATGACATATAAACACATACTGGGACATAAAAAAGGTTTCCAGTATCACCCGTGCTTTCAATGAAAAGAAAGACAATCTTACTGAACCAAAGTCTGACCCTTGACCTTGGGTTTCTCTCCCTGGCAAGTCTTACTCTACTTTTGCCATTGCTTTTAATACATATTCTTTTAAATCTAATTTATTTGTTAGTTTGTTTTATTGTTTTTACTCTGTTTTTAACAATTTGTTTCTTGTGCTTTTGCCTGTGTACTCTGTAAAGCACTTTGGGTTGGCTTTGAATATGAAATGTGCTATATAAATGAATTTCCCTTGCCTTGCCTTGCCTACCTGAGCCACATAGGTACTTTGATCCCTATGTTTATTCTGCAGCAGAGTAGGACAGTCCCTTTCTGGACCACACCTCCTCTAGTCAACCTGCAGTTAAAAACAGGAGAACCATTGTCCCTTAAACAGCAGATGAAAATAATTTGCCAAGTAATTTCATGGTCAAAACCAGGAAATACCAGCAGAAATAGGCTTGCGTTGTGAGTTATGTAACTCTTGATAGCATGTGTCAGTGCTACCTAAGATTAAAATCCCCACAATATTGGCTCTCACATACATGTGCCTGTCTGCATATGGGATTCCCAACTAAGCTAGAAATAGGAGCTGCAGGAAACAATGAAATGTGAGGAGCACAGGCGAGGGGAAATGCCAGCTTTCCTGTTTCGTTGGCCTGCTCCATATTATTGGAGACTTCCTGTTCAAAGTCCTCTTTAACTCACCATAGATGGTTTCAAAGGTCAAATCACTCAGAGCAGTTCATACAGTCAGACAAACAGGAGCTTTCAGAATTTCAGCACAACATTTTCACTTATTCAGACACGATATTCTATAGATATAAATCTTGAAGATTATTATCTCTACCACAAGAAAATGAAAGGAAGGTGCAGTCCTGAGCTAAGAATTCTAACCCTCTGGATGAACATATTTGTACCAGATAGTGGTGGATACCACATCTAGGCAATTCAGTGAGCTGACTTTCAAATAGTGCACATATTTGGGCTCTGATTGTGTTTAGCTACAGGATATAAGCCCCACCCGTCATGTACTCCAACAAGATTAAAACAAACATCCAGTCCTGTGAAGCTCACACCCTGTCAAGTTCTTCTTTATCAGTTTTTCATTCCTCTGCACAAAAAGAGATTTTTAAAAAATCTTGAATATCAGACACCCATATGGAAGAAGAATTTTTTTTAAATCTTTCCATAATTATTTGGGAAACACAAAGCAGTTTTGCAGGAATGTTTTTTTCCTGATTCCAAGGGACCGACAAAACAACACTGCCTTATAAAGACATGCAGCTGCAGTAAAACGGTGCCTGGCTGGTGGGATACACATAATGTAAGCTTACAGCAGGACCATATGCAGAGAGTCTTTGCTCACTTCTGTTAGTTTGAAATAGCTTCCTGTAATCATTATTTTGTCTGTATTTCTTTTTTATTTAGACAGGTTAATGAAGATAATACCAGGGGATCTACATCCAAGCCCTCATGGCATCCATCCTGCTGAGGAGCCCTTGAGACACTCAATCCCTATCATTTGTAGGGGAACTCTTCTTCTGTAGCTACAGTATGCCTGACTTGTGGCATCCCTATGGGTATCAATTAAATATCAGTTTAGAGAAGAAGGGAGCAGTCACAGCTTTAAAAAATGTATTTTGATACTATAATTCCCTTCAGTCTGTAACTCACTGTATTCTCCCGTCATGAGTCATTTTTAATTACATATCAGATGATTCTCCTACTAAACACATGTTGGTCCAATGGGCTGTGTGTGCTGCAGTTTTGGTCCAAAAAGTCGTATCTGCTGACTGCTCAAATCAGGCGAAATTCCCAAGACCCTTCAGGAATTTGGCTTGAACTTTTATCCTACCAGACATCTCGACAAAGAGACTGGGCATCGGCTGAGCTCTATTTAGAGACTGGGAGGCTCTCTGGAACAGGTCACACAGTTCAACCTCAAGTCAAACACAGTAAATGTCAACTTGAACAACCATGTCCTGCCATGCTGAAGGGAAACGAGCAATCTTTTCCAAATCCTCAATTCCAATGTCTCACATACAGCCACTTCAGGACTTGATTACTTACTCAACATGGCAAGCATTTAATGACACAAGTAGAAATCCCCTGCACAGCAGTGTAATACAGTTGGTTGCTAGTCAAACTCAAGCAATGGAAGAGTCACTAAATGAAGGCTGGAGGCACACCAAAGCTCGGCTTTTGACCCACTTCAAATTAAAATATTTGGGGATTTTCACAAGTTCTGGAAGAGTGAACCATGTGTGCTTCTCAATGAGCGAGCCTAAAGCACGCACAAAGTGCTTTTCCAGTACTTGTAAAAATCTTCAAATAAATTAATTTTGTTAAGTGGGTCTAGAGCTGAGCTTTGGTGTGCAGCAAGCCTTTTTCATTATGCCAGGCATTTAACTATGAGGCTCAGTTCCCACATGTAGCGTAAAATACACCCAGGAGAGATGTACAGACGTGCTCCAGGCCTGCTTGTTTTGGATAACTGTACCAGCAAAAATGGAGCCCATTAGATGCCTCATGCCCTCTGGATCCCTCCTTCAAGTGATCCACTTCCACTCAGGCAAACACACGTGCACATGCATGCGCGCACCCTCAGACTACGTGAAAGGGAGCAAAAAAGGAAGCACTCCTGGCTGGTCACACCCTCTACAAATAACAATCTGCACACGCCATCTCTGGACCGATCTGTCGAGCTGGAGGGAAAATAAACAGACAGAAAATGGGAGAGAGAGTTGGGAAAATGAGGCCTGGTGCTGTCTGGTTGCTCTCAGGTCTTCTTGCCTGGCTGCCAGAGCTACTGTACACACCACCACAACTTATCTAATTTAAGAGGTATGGCTATAAAAACACTGTTAACCAGCCTTGTTCTCTATGAAACATGCACACTTGTCTCTCCTCTTAGACATTTTCAGCTTCACATTTACACAGTTCAATAGTACACATTGAAGTTTAGGGCTGCAACTAATGATTACTTTCATTATTGATTAATCTGCTGATTATTTTCTCAATTAAATCGATTCATTGTTTGGTCTAAAAAACATCAGAAAACAGTGAAAAATGGCCATCATATGTTCCTAGAGCCCAAGGTGATGTCGTCAAATGTCTTGTTTTGTCCAACCAACAGTCCAAAACACAAAGATATTCAATTCACTGTACAGTAAGACAAGGAAAAGCAGCAAATTCTCACCTTTAAGAAGATGGAAAGTTTGACATTGTTGCTTAAAAAATGACTGAAAGAATTTATCAATTATTAAAATACTGGCTAAAAATCTACTCTAATCAATTAATCGACTAGTCATTGCAGCTCTTATAAGTGCTGGTATCAAACCTCAGTGCTTTTTGAGTATTGACCAAAATGTCTCAATAGCACTGACAATCAAAAACTGTCATATGCCGAAAGTTAGCTTTGAAAGCTTTGTCAGGTCTTGTTTACATATTCTCTGATTCGATATTTCCTGATTTTGACAAAGTTCAAGTATGGCCGCTTGTTTTAACACAACATGAAACACTGCTGTGTTAGAGAATTTGGGTTGTTTTGTTAAATAATTAGAAAAAAAAAACCCTCTTTATATTCCTCAGAATTAAGGTACTGAAAAAGATTTATCCACTGTTGATCACTTTGCTTAAGAGCAACTCACCCATAAGCAAGTGGAACATGCAAACCTACTAATTTCCCTAGTCACCAAGGTTCATTTAGTAGCTGCTCTTAGCTGTTACGATCATCAATCATGATCGATCTTCCTGATTAAGACTTTCATTTATTACGAAATACAACAACATCACAAGTAAAAAACTAATAGTTTTAATAACTTGTAATTCAAACTTCTAATAGTCGATTTTACTCTATAATATCATTTTTTTTAATCATGATTCCTGTACTTTAGGGTCTGTCAACAAAGTAATATCTGCTCTGACAGTGACAGAACTTCTCATACACACCCTCCTTTCTGTTGTGACATATGACAATTGATTATTAAACTCAGGCAGGCCATGCCTAAATGTACGACATTTCCAAGCATGCATTAAACCTCGAACTTTAGCAAACAGACTGTGACTGACATGCTTGAAGCAGAATAAAGTATGTGAAATGCTGACACAAACTATTGAGAGGCAGAAGGAAGGCAGTGAATTAGACTTGTAGGTATCATCAGTGACACACAGCCGGCCAAGTGGCTCTAGAAGTTGCCACGGTGCTTTAGTCTTGTTTATAACAAGCGAATGATTAGTATGATTGTCTTCATTCATCACCCTGATGGCAGAAAAGGAATCACAAACATTTTGGTGTGGAGGACATTCCTTTTCGTCTGTAGCTCACTCTACTTGGCCATAGAAGGGAAACCATGCAGCCTGCCAGCCAACAGGAGAAACCTGCATCCTTAAAATCCTCCAAATATTTATTCTACAAGTCATCGCTGGTGATGATGATGATGAGGAAGATGAGGAAGTTTCCCCTCTGAAGATTGAGCCTCATCCTATCTTATCTTATAGATTACTGAAAAAGCATATTTGTAACCTAGAAAAAATCTGAGTAATGACTTATTCAATAGTCCATCTTGCCTTCTTTTCCAGGCTTTTCAGACAAAGTTAGCAAACTTTAACATCTCAAAATTAAACAACCTTTCCAATTTGTGATCATCTGTAGACCAGAATATTTCATGGTTTGTCAAGCCATTTCATCATTAAGTCACCACAGAGAAAAAAATGGTACTTATTTTCCACAAATCAAAACAGCTCACGCAATCTATTTTCCTCCTGAATCTTTTTGAATGTGCCAACTTCAATAGGACTAATACCAGTTCCTGAAAGATCTTTGACTTCTATGTCACATACAATTCAGAGACATATTTTTGTTTTCTATGCATAAATGTACTTAAATTTGGTTTTGACAGGATACTTTCAGACCATTTTTCTTCCACCTTGTACAATAACTTACTTTTAATGGGGTTCATATTACACCATAACTTATAATTGTGTTATCAGATAGGCTTCTGTTCTATCACCTGCCAATGTGCTATCAAAGTATTAAGTATTAAAACTATTAAGGCAACGTTCTCTTATTGCAATCACGTTTCCTACTGTAGAAAGCCACACTAATGATCTGTACCATGAGATTGCCCACAACCACAGAGTTCTGCTGAGCAACTCACTAAAAGCTCTTCCAAACTGACATTAGGGATCAGTTTACACTTTCATTACAGATGAAGGAAGGAAAGGAGAGGAATGGGGAAACTGATTCCAAGCCACAGCCCATCTTAAACGTAATGTTAACCCACGCTGCTCTCTTCATTCACAAAGCATGCTTGACACTGGGCCATTGACAACACAGCTGAAACCGGTCAGCATGAGGATCTGGTCAAACTGTGCTGTGTACTGTGTGTGCGCCTTGGGTGGAGTCTCCCGCAGCATTTTTTCAAAGGGAATTACCGGTTTGATCGAAAGAAGGCATCAAATGAATGCAGGCAGTGGCTCCTGACTCCCAACAACATTGATACAAATGACAAACGGCAATAATGCCGTATTCAAGAGCTGCTCAAACACGAGATTTCATACGTGAAAGACAAAAATTCAAACACAGGTGTGCAGGTGAAATTTGCATAAATGATGTGCTGGGTTGTTTGGCAAGTTCTGTTCATTCATATATGTTAAGCTGACCAATTCAAGAGAAAACTACACTCTGAATGAGCAACAGGTAGCCTAGCACCTGTTGAGGAGCTAAACATGACAACTAGACACATTTCCGGGTAAGACGAGGATAGCCTACTAAATTTGTCCTCAGACCTGATGAGCTACACATGTTTTCTCACAGCCTTTATTCCCTTGAGCATGAGTGCTTATTAGGCAGTCGGTGGATTTACAAAGGTGAATGGCCGCTGCAGGGCTGGCTTACCTGAGTTTTAGGTTAGTCATGAATTCTTCCATAGACACGTTGTCCAAAAGCACAAAATCTGCTTTTCCAAACTCCAGGCTCTCGTGCTCTGCCATGCTGCTACCTCTCTCTTACTGGAGCTCGTGGGAAAAAAATACTTTAACAACTTGCTTTGAAGTGCCGGCAAAAGGTGAACATTGGCGGGCTTCTCTGAGCGCCTCCTCTCCTCAGTGGACAGATGTGTGGTCAATGCGCATTTTCATTCGTGCGGCAAAGTCAAACTGTAATTTCAGTCATGTTTAATTAAGATCGAACATGTTTTTAAAATACCCTGTAGCTATACTAAAAGTAAATTATGGTAAACGCGTTTTTCCCTTTATAAGTCCGGGTTTTCTATTAGAAATAGCAAATTATCCCAAAATATCCTCATGTCCATACAAAGTTTCCTCTTTACGCCAAAACGTATCCTTGTCCCGTTACACCGTGCGCCAGCTCCGTCCGTTTTCCTGGAGTTTCTCTCCTGTGGTCCATACCGACCATCCACCAATAGGCTTGAAGCCGCCTCCTCCAAGCCCCGCCCCCCGCCCTTTAGAGAGGTGTCGGTCAGACTGGCCCTGTGTGTGAGCTGAAAAGCAAATACTTCTCAAGACCACAGCTCCACTGCTTCTGATACATATTTCAGCGATGACGGGGCCACCTCTTAAGTCGTTAAATCACTCGGAGGAAAAAAATAATGTTTTAGCCTGACTTTTATGATGCCCTCTGTTACCATAAAAGGAAAAATGAAGGCTCATCAGAATTTTCTCAAAGGGATATGAATGAAAAGTACGTCTAAATATAGCCTACTGATAGTCATTATGTAGAGACTGCAGCATTCTCAAATCAACCTGCTGACTTTGAACTATTATTAACTGAACTATCATGTCTGTATCATCTCCTTTGATCTGCCCCTGCTGAATCTGAGTGAGGCCTCCTGTTCTGCTTACTGTAAAAGCTCCTGAACAAGGAGCTGAACACCAAGAACAGACTACCACCAGTTATTCACTATAGAGTCGTACTGATGTTAGTGCCCCACCTTGTGTAAAACAGAGGCAAGTGCATTTTCTAGATATTTTAGATAGATAGATGAGGAACATGCAACTTATTACCATATTCCTTGGAATGTTTTATTGTTTTATTCAAAAGTCTGGGGGTTTCAAATGATTGCAGGAAAGAATAAAATATTAACATTTAATATTTTGACTGTCCTGAGAAAAAATATTTAGACAACCAGCATTATTTTTTACTCTTGCAAAATATTTTCAGTGGTGTGAGGCTCTAACAATGTAAGATCAAAATGATGGTGGAAAAAAGGTACATTTAAGTCTATTGTAACTCTGTTATGTATGGAATGTACACTTTCCAACAATGATGTCACAGTATTCTTAGTATTCTATTTCCCAATGCACATATCCTAATATCATTGCAGTCATAATGGAATTGAAACTAATCAACAAGACACTTTTTATTTATATTTTTATTTCAATCTTTACATGTAAGCATTAAATCAGACATTTAGGCATTACTTCAGGAATTTAGGTGACACTCCAGAGTGGTTACAGTTACAATGATTGAATCAGATATCACTAAAACTACAACAACAACAAAAATCTATGTTAAACAACTTCAATTAATGGCAAAGAGAGAGTGTAAACTTTGTCATGATACCCCCTCCACATGAAATACAATTTCCACTCTATTCAAGGATACATTAAGAATTTACAAAATTGAAAGCATTGTCAAAATGTTTATACATTATTTCCATTGTGCAAGCAGTGAGCCCCCAAATGTAATGGTCATGGAAGCAGCATTGGCCCAAGACTTACCACAGTTGTGGGTGACATACACTACAGCGCCTCTGCGGAGGAAGGTCATGTACGTAGACAAGCTACCAACAGTGGAGGGACGGGAGACGTGTGTGTGAGAGACAGCCACCCAGTAACCGTTGACCACTAGCCACAGATCAGTCTTAAGACCAGTATTGGCTGTTTGAGTGGAGAAGAAGAACTGGTAGACTCCTTTGACCGGAGCCCTGAACGTTCCGGTTCTTCTGTTGAAGGCTCGGCCTACATTCACCAGCACCTTGCTGTACTTGACTCTGTTCACCTTGCCTGTGAGTTGACCAGGGTAAGAAGCAAAGAAGTGGATCTTTTTGGAAGACACTGAAAGAAGGGGAGATATTATTATTATTATTATTATTATTATTATTATTATTATTATTATCATTATGAGAGATAGCAGTATTGCTGGGGAACTCGTCATGGAGAGTACACAGCTTGTGAAAACAGCCTTTATTTCAAACTCGGGGTGTGGAATTTGAAAGACATGGGCATTTGCCAGACAGGGAGGGTCTAACGAAGAGGTGCTTTTTAGGTGCATTATGGGAAATACAGGATCAAGTGATCTAGGGATTCATAGTCAGGATGTGTCGGCTTCTGCTGCACCAATTTTGTCCATTCTTTCTATTATCTGTTTCTTGCTAGTCGTCCAAGTGCAATATTAAATTGTTGCCCTTTTTCCGGATGCTTACAGATCATTTAATAAAAAGCAAAAAGAGAAGATTTTACCAACTTAACTTAAAACTTAAATTAACTTTCTTCAATCACATTTCGCAAAGTGACCACAAATGTTTAAATGGTGAGGTGAGATAAAGCTCTTTGTATTTTGCATTCATATATTTATCTGGGGCATGGCACATTAGGGACTAGAATTGTTTTTTAAAAAGCAAGGTCATCTCCAGTGTCATTAATATTTTATTTGGACCCTCCCTTTGACTTATAAAAAAAACTCCAACTACCCCCCAATATCTCAAAATAATATAACAGAATTGAGTTGGTACAATTACTTTCACCATTAGGAACTCAAATAAAACAATAAATATAAATATAAATTACATCAGTTGATGTTTTGGCCTGATATTCGTGACTTAAGATAGTATAACCCATTATACCTAAACCAATTACATGAGTCACAGTACATTTGATAAAGGAAGGCTAACATAAAATAGTAATAGAAAAATAAAAGACCCTCCACTGTTCTCCGTCCAAAAAGTCAGACCCCCTTGACTAATTCCATTTGCATCTTTAATATGTTTGTGTAGATCTCCTGGCAAAAAGGCACATTTGAAGTCATGAGCCCCTAGTTTAAACCTGGGTTTAGAAGAAGGCCCCCCTAAAAAACAAAAAATAACTTACTTCTTTTCTTTCTCTTACACCTCCAGTTAATCTTATCTCGGCTCACACAGGACTGGTTTCTTCTGCACCGCCCACATACAAGTGTGTTGATATCTGAGAACAGACATACAGCATCATTCAGACATTACCCCTAAAGCTCAGACTAAACCTGCAAAAGGATGTTTTAAAACACAAGGATTTAGATTTTATTAAAAGATGTGCAATTGAAGCAGTCAAGACGGATTGGGACAGTGAGCTGAGATCTCGGATCTCTGAAGACATTTGGGAACAGAGTCATGGCGAGATCCACTCTAGTTCTATTAGTTCTAGGCACTGCGTTGTTCAGTTTAAACATATTCACACACTCGACTACTGAAAGACTAAACTACATGAAATGTTTCCTAAGATCTCTTTAGTTTGTGATAAAGGGGGAGAGAGGCAAACCTATAGATTGCACTGACACAACAACTCCTCTCCCATAGCTTAATCACAGCCAAAAGAAACAGTTTCCTATAGTCACACTGTGGCTTAATGAACTGACCACTGTTTATCTTATGTTATATAAACTCTTATGTAAAGATAAAATTAAATAAAACACATTTGGAACCAAATTATGTATAAAAGTAAGGATCAAGTATAGGATCTAGTGCCTTTACAGAAAGAGCACATTTTTTGTGTTTTTTGTATTTTTGAATAAACATAAATTGAATAAACAATTTGGATAACATCACTTTTATTACTATGGCAGTGTATTCATAAAAACAAAATAACTTACTATACCTACCATGTGTCCAAATCTGTCTCCACTTCAACAGTTACACATAATTTAAGTTTAAAAACATTATGTTTTTACTGTGTGAAGTCCTTAACTCATCCCAAAATATAATTGGTTTCCACCGTTTGAAAAGACACCTATTATTAGATTAATATAATAATCAGAATTTTTAAAAACTTTTGATGAATTTATGGCAGAAAAATGTTTCCAAATATGTGCAAATGTACAGTTTGGCAATGACATAATCCTCATTTAATACCTGCACAGTAAGCCAAATAACAAGAAGACGGTTCAGTGAACTTGTAGACATAGTAGTTGCCGCGACACTTCTTGACCTGGATGGGGGTGGACCGGAAAGCGCAGCAGTTCTTCTTCCAGTGGCCACACACCCTGCGGGTGACGATGCCCTCCCTTCTCTTCGGATGAGGCCCTGCCAGCCACAGTGGGGAGTGGGTGCCGCATTTGTTCACAGGGACACACCTCTCAGGCATCTGAAGACTCTTACCATTGTAGAAGAGGCGGTACCAGCCTTTGGTAACAAAAAAAAAAGAGAGAAAGAATCATAATTGTCATCATCATTAAAATAAATACATTTATTCAGAAAATCTAGCTACCTTTCCATTTGAGGTGGCGGTCGCACATCTTATTCTTGATGGTGGTGTTGGTGGCACGCCAGGCCTGGTCCAGGACTGTGTAGTGGAAGCAGGGGTCACCCCGTTTCCTTGAATCTTCCTCAGAGAAATGCAGGTCGTCTTCCTCCTCATCATTTGAACCATAAGTAAGGATGTCTGTTCTTGCATGACAAGAGAGATTTTCCACCTGTTTAGGTCTACAGAATACAGCGGATTGCAGCACATAAAGAACAGAGAGTGAATGTTGTTATTTTATTGACTGACCGACTTCCTTCTGAGCTCTTTTCTGATGCATCTGTGAATGAAGAAAATTACATATTCAGTAGCTGATGTGTAGCATGGAGACACTGTAAGGAAATGGTATGGAGGCTACCTGAGTCAGAGCATTCTGCTGCTGCTGAAGTGTTGTTTGTTCACACCTTAGGCTCTCCATCTCCTGCAATACAGCATAGGGTCTATTTTTAGCAAAGATTGAAAGGTTGGAACCTCATTTAAAAAGCTGGCAAATTCTTGCAGATTCATCATACTTAAGGATAAACATGACAATGACTGATTCAGATGTTGCAGCTTATGTCAAATCCAGAACAGACAGAGGAAGGACTTCTGTATTTCTGGAAAATGTGTAATTCTACTAGAATTACAGACCTTGCAAAGTAAGGGAAGCTTTAAAACCATAATGTAGGGAGATGGAATTTACAGAAAATATAATTAAAAGGTTAAAGGAATAAATTAAATGTAAAGGTAGGTACATTTCTTTGGTGAGTGGGGTTGTACTGGGGGGACTTTGGACTCTTTTGGTCTCTTTGACTTCAGTATTTTGGCTACAGCCCAGCTGGACAGAGGTGTTTTGAGTGTGAAGGCCTGATTTTCCTCATAAAAATGACAAATTGCATAGCATCCATCACTCAATTTTGCATGCAGGTTACAGGTATGGCTGAAACTAACAATTATTTGTATTATCGATTAATCTGACGATTATTTTCTCTATTAATGTAATAATTGCTTGGTCTATAAAATGTCAGAAAAGGGAAAAATGCTAGTCACAATTTCCTTCAAATGTTTGTTTTTGTTCGGCCCAAGATATTAAGTTTCCGGACACATAAGACAAAGAAAAGCAGCAAATCTTGTTGTTAGAAGCTGGAACCAGAGAATGTTTGGGTCCTTAAAAATTACCTGAAACAATTAACAGATTATCAACATAGTTGATTAGTTTTCTGTCGAATGACTAATCAGTTATTCAGCGGATCAGGTAACAGGTACACTATATCGTATCACCTTGTACACAGCAGCTAGTTGCACAGCCATAGGTTGATTTTCCATGCTCCACAGCTTCAGCTCAGTCTGGAAAAAAAAAAAATGGAACAATGTGTCAAACAAAACTTGAGTTTGTCGCATGACTTTGTAAGTAATTGGTTTTTAATATAATGTAATGTTCTATTCTCTTTATAAGTTCAGTCTGACAAGCTCAGCACAGTTCTGTCTGTGCTAAACAACATCTGGGAAAACTGAAAACCTTTGTTGCATAATGAATTAATTTTATTTTCCATCTGCCTTCTAGCCTTGTGACATCCGTGAACAAAGCTCATACTCACAGAATTGTTGTTCCCTGAGCAGCCAACTGCACAAGATGACAACGTTACAAACACAGCCACAGCTAAGACAACCATCTGGGGACAACAACAGTTGCACAGTAGTTATGTAAAAGATGACATTTGTATGGTTTCTCACTTACTCACCGTCTTAATATCTGCATCTTTTGGAGGAACATACAGTTTATGTACAGATGCTCCTTTTTTTTTTTTTATCAAATACAATTACTGGGCATGAGGTTTGAAATATTTCAGCAGGCAAGTTCATATTTTTACTGTTAGGAGAAAATAAATGTAGATACTGGTTAGATGTATTAATTAGAACAATGTCATATGAGATAGTGTTACTAAAAAGGAGCAAGAAATATTACAATTATAAAGGACTATGGAATAAATGTATGCTATTTATGAAGGAAAAACCTTTAATTTAAGTCATCTAAATAGTTACCTCAATTATATTTGCTGCTGCTTTGAATGTAATGTATAACATAATAGATGTGAACTAATTAATTGCAGTGTGGGCATTATAGAAAAATTGACATGCATGTTATTGCTTAATTCTTAGTAATACGTTTGTTTGTATGTTTAAATCAACTTTGTCTAACTTTATGAAGGTGTAATTTTATGTAGTTGGGATTTGTAATCTTGGTTTTGTATTAAAATAAAAATATTTGGATCATCTGCAGCATTTTTGACAGTTGTGATGTATTTTCAGTGGTTTGATTCAGTCTCAGGCTCATGAATCACTTTACACACATGGGCGACAATATTAGATGAGAATCATATTGGAAAAAAGCTATTAAACGTACAATTTTCACTATAGCAGGCAGACAATACCAGTAGTATCTCGGATATTAAGATAGTATAATACATGTAAATGTACCTTGAACTATGTAATAAACAGCCTGCTGTTCTGACCAGGGCATGTACAGTTCACAGGATAGATGCCATGTAAGTGCTGAAAGAATAATAAATCATTAACATGACAAATCATATTAAATATGTCTGACTAACCTTTTCAAATACTGGAGTTCTTCCAAAAATATGACCATATAAAAAGTGTATATTTCAATCATAACAAAATGTTCAAAGTGACTCTTACCTCTTCATATCAGCATGATGAGAAACTCAAACACTGTCTGAAAATGACCTTATATACTCATCAGTAGGTGACACAGTAAAGCACAATAAAAAGGGGAAATTACAGACTTCAGTTTAACAGCATCTTTCCCACTCAGTTTAGGTGTTACCTTTCACAGACTAGTTGCAAATGTAGACATAAAATTAGTACGGCGTTGGCAGTTTTTCAGTTTGTATGGTCAGCAGCAAGTAAAACTGTAAAAGTTGTTCTTTTGTCAGTACAGTTACTCCACACTGACCACAGATGGATGATGAAGTGTGAAAACAGTCAAACCAGCATGCATGTGAGGACTGGAACTCATGCAGAACCTATTATCAAAAGTATACTTCAATACTACAAGTGTACAGACAAGTGCAGAGTAAATGTGCACTATGTCTTCAAAATTAGATTGTGATGTAGTACATACTATACACCTTGAGACAGCAGTGACCTTTAAGATGGATGTGAAATTTACTGTGTATTAAATTAGAGGAACGATGAAGCTACTATTAAAATGACTTGAAAATTATTTTCCAGGAACACAAAAATGGGATTTTACAGAAGAGACTGAGCCATATTTTCTTTTAATGAGCTTTTTTTCTGTGAACTCTGAGATCAGAATTTATTAAAAGGACAGCAGCAAGAAGTGTGTTATTGAATCCAAGCGTTATATTTCCCCCTTTCTTTTCCCTCACATGGACCAAAACATATCATATGTTATATCATCATATCATATAACTGCTTACATGTATGTGTGCAAACTAATCCTCCCAAGAAGTGGATGTTTCCACCAAACAGACCACTAGAGGGTAACAGCAGCAAAGCACCACTACCCCATCATTATAATGATACAGCAGTTTTCTTTACTTGAAAAGAAAATAGGATAGTCCTTCAGTGCTTCAGCGTGGATTTCATGACAGGAAGATTGATAGAAATTGGAATAGAGGACAACTGCAATCGTAACCAACTCTTCATGAAAATACTTGGCATGGCAGCATGGTCTCTGTTGGCAGCTACTGTGTTGACAGGCCACTTAGGCGTGAATGTTGGCAGCTGTGATGTTGTGATGCTGGGTATCAGCAGCAAGGGCACCAGGCCATAGGTCACTAAGGGATTTGACTGAGCTGAGCCAGGCTGTTTGTCCTCATACATCAGTGTTCATGTAATCTTGGTTGTGTTTTAATGGTTTCCAACCCCTTTTTTGTCCCACGTCCCCCTACTGCCCCTTACAGATGAACTCAAGTGCCCCTTCATCGACGCCACCCGTCATGTTCCAAATGTGTTCATTTGAATTGATTTTAAACTGTATGTCATTAACACTTTATATTAACGTGGACATCGTTACAGTATTTTGTCATACAAATGAAGTGTCAATGTTAAAGTCAGTTGGTCAAGTTTCCAATTTTAATTACATTACTTATACAGTAGCTATATTTCAGTTGTTTTGCATTTGGCTATCTAATTGAAAACATGTATCTGTTACTTTTGGTCATCCATTACTTTTAGCCAACTATTTCAAATATTACTTTTAGTTATACATTGCTTTTAGCTATTTCAACCATTTATTCATTTAGCTAAGTATTTCTAATTTATAAATTCTATCTATGTATTTCAACCATTTGTCCATTACTTTTAGCTATATTTTAACCATTTTCCCATCACATTTAGCTAACTAGCCTATTTCAACCATTTATCCATTACTTTGAGTTATCTATTTAAGGCATTACAGCTGACTCACTGTGTTGATATATCTTTTTTTATTGCAGTCATAATTTCTATTTTTTTATTAGTTGAGCTACTCCACAATCTTTCACATATACCCCCTGGCACCTGCTGAAGGATCCCCTGGGGTGCAAGTATCCCTGGTTGGGAATCCCTGTATTATGTTACAAATATCTGAATGATTGGACTTAAACCTTTGCTCCATTTGTTCCATTTTTCTTTGTACACATTGCACGCCTTATGTACAAAAGAGATTATGCATGAGATAAACATGCAGATATCAGACATGATGTTCTTGTCCCTGTACTGTAGCAGTTGTTCCTGTTGCTATGGAGAATTTATCAGCCTTTTGTTTGCATGAGATAAGGAGAAGGGCACTGTTGGATTCTTTCCACTCCTCGATGTAGCTGTGGTGGCCTGGGGGTAAACACCGTGGTTCAATGGCCGTATGTGGATCAACTGCTGTTGGCCTGCTGGCCCATATAAACATGAGACTGGCTGTAAAACGAGCCTCACTTGACATCTGCCACCCGCAGGATCTTTCATTCATCAACAAAAACAGAAGGGAAAATGTGCCAAATGAAATATAGCACATGCATACTTGTGTGAAAGTGAATGTTTAAACAAACAAAACCACAATGAAAAATACAAGTAAAGGTCCTGCATTCAAAAAAGTATTATCAGCAAAAGGTACTTATTAATTTACCATTTACTAAAACGTACTCATTATGCAAAATGCCCCCTTTCAGAATGTTTTCATATATTATGATATTATAGCAGCATTTTAATATTGTAACTGGTTTAGGTGGAGCTCATTTCAACTATATACTGTGGGGCTGTTTA
Organism: Macquaria ambigua; assembly: GCA_008360985.2. NCBI lineage: Eukaryota > Metazoa > Chordata > Actinopteri > Centrarchiformes > Percichthyidae > Macquaria > Macquaria ambigua. The sequence goes on along the minus strand of VMKM01001632.1, from coordinate 105,866 downwards.
AAAAAAAAACACAGTTTAAGAACTTTTCAATTAACAAACACCAAAGCAAAGCAAAACACATAATAAAGTATAATACACACCCGGCAGACACACACACACACACACACACACACACACACACAAGCAAAGGGCTGCCAAGTGACTATACACAGAAAGTGCCAGACAGTATATCCAAAAAAAGGCAGGTTGAGTCATTTGTTCCAACCTTGGTGTTGTCTAGAAGGGCAAGGAGTGGACACTTGAGAAGAGGGGGGGGGCGCATCTCCCTACAGCCATACAAAATATTGTTGTATAGCTTCAGGCTTAATGTCTTTGCCATGCACTTTAGAGCAGTGGTTCCCACCATGTTTTGGCTTGTGACCCTGTAAAGCAATGCAATGTCTACCTGCAACCCCTCATCACAAGTTCCATATTTCTTTGAATTGCAAGCAGTCCAACCAAAGAGTTGTTCCCTTCTCAGATTGTTTCATTTGAGTAGTTCTTAGAGAAAACTATCAAGTATTTCACAATAATGAGCAACAACTAGAGAAAAGTCAGTCATAAGGTCATCATGTTTGGTGTGTAAAATATTTGACAAGTACAGCCCTTAGTATTACTAACATGTGGAGTATGTGTCACAACAGAAGCCATCTATTATTAGATGCATGAGTCTCACACAACCACAAGATTACGACATGCCTGTTTCCCCGTGATAACCTCTGCCTTACTGGTCTCTGGGCCAAAAGGGGCAAGTTTTAGAAATGTGATCCACCTTGTCATATGCTGACATAGTAGTGGCGTAACTCTCTGTACCTACAGGCAGAGGAACACCAGCGGGGTGGAAAGTTCTACAGACAATCTTTCTGTGGCCATGTAGGCAGTAAGATTTTTTTTGTGCGCCTGAGGCTCTGATGCTGGAATGGCTGCAGGGTAGAGTTGCTTAACTTGATCTCATCACCAGCTTCAGAATAGATCCAGTGACACTGAAGTAAAAACTCTCCAAGCTTTGTCCCTCCCTTTTATTTCCCTTTTTGTCCCACAGCTGCAGTGCAAATTGAAGACTACACCATAGGGATCCTCCACAATCACCTCTGTACACCTAATACACTGTAGTCTAATTTCACACACACACACACACACAGTATGCAAGATAAAAAAACTCGAGAAGCATTTTCTACTGAAGTTGTAGTTCTTTTTTTATTATTTGGATTGTATTTACAATATGTACAATAATTTCAGTCTCAAAAAGTGTAGCTATAAAAATAACCTTTCACATACTGTATGATATTAAGATAAATTGAATACAAAAGAAAACTGTGTGTTTTCAACACATGGACCCAGGGCATTTTTTCATATGGCACAGTGTAATAAACAATCTGAGAATGGCCTTTTCCTTATTGGATCACAGACTGGTAACTCAAACATGACATGCATTGCCTTCTGGGATATAATAACACTAGCCTCCACTGGACTTAGCTAAAAGCATTACACCTTCAAACAAGCATGGCAAATGCTCTGGTGGCTGGCTGTAAAACGTGGTGTATCAGAGGGAACTTGGGCCCTACAGTGCTGTAGGTTCTATCATATAATACTTTTTGTCTCTGTAATTGATGCAAATGAATGCACAGAAAAGAGCAGAGTACATTTAGCCTGGTCCAGAAAACTGATGTTAAGATAACACTGTACCTTATCAGTCAGTGCATATCATTACTGTGATTACATTTTTAAAGGCTGAAATATCAAAAGTGCAAACAAATATCCATGCAGAAAGCACAAAACCACTCAACGTAAAAGTCATACATTTGTTCAAATCCACAGCAATATTACAGTACTTTAACAAGGTACAACACGAGTATTATTTTAAATAGTTCAAGTATTTCAATGAAATTAGCCTTTGGGTGAAGTTGCTACTGTAAGCCATGGGTGACATTTCCTACAGAAGACAGGATCTGGTCCTCTTTCACTTGTTCAACAACAGGATCCCCCCTGTTCAACTGAATACCTCCACATGTCGCTCCTCAAACACCTGCTGTAATAACCTTACTGCATGTGTAGTGTCTTAAACTGGAATATTTAGACCCTCCTCTGTTACTCTGCATCGGTCCACTCATATTCCCACACCCATAACATGCTGGGTGCTGCCTCTGTCTCTACCTGTACATGACTCTAGGCTGCATGTCCACTTACACTCCCTGTTGATGCAACATTGGAGACGACTCAGAGGAGATTGTGACAAGTATTCTCTGTTAGTCTGTTTTCTTATGAAGAAGCCAAAACGACATCAGGGACTGAAAACAACATGAACATGCTACTGCTAAAACCAGTGCGAAATATAAGAGGACACTTTGTCTGCTTTAGTCTGGAGATGACCCTCTCAGTAGAAAAAGGTTCTGCCTTGACAGATGACGACATGGGAATATGAAGACAGAAATTCTAAAGCCTTCATGGTACGTAGGCTTGAAGCACCGGGGCTGGAGGACATTTTCACTTAGCCACCTTATAGTTGCTCAGATCTAGGGGCTCTTTACTGGGTATACACCAGTCGTCAGCCTCTTGGCTCACTTTGTAGTTCTTCAGAGCAGTTTTGTTGTACACCGGCAGCCTCTCGATGGAGTCTGTGGACAGCGCCTGGAGGAACAAGAAGACATGATATAATTACAAATATCCTGTCATACCTGCGCTGCTTCTACAGGTCTGCAGAGTTTGGTTTGTGTTTAACAAAAGCATATCACAAGGCAGTTTTCTCTCTCGCTGTTATGTGCTGCAGACTTGTCACAGTTTCATGCATGACCACCATGTCTGGCTCACCTTCAAGTAGATGACAGCGTCTGTGCCGTGGCCCTCCATGGAGTAGAGTTGCAGGTCCCCCTGGAAGTACTTGGCGTAGAGACGAGAGATGGGCAGACCATAGCCGAAGCCAGCCTGAACAGAGAGAGAGGGGATCAAGGGTTTCAGAAGGCTTTGTTCTCTGTCACACTGCAAGCAGCAGCGCTCTTCCATTAAAACAAACAGGTCTTTTGTCAAGTTTGCTTTATGTATTGTAGGTCACTCATTTTTTGAGAAAGAAATGATGCCAGGATTTCAAACTTTAAATAGAAAAGAGTCTAAATAAAAGGCTAGATGAGCATTCTGATGCTTGTAGGCTGTACAGAAATGCAACCAAATGGCATATGGTGCAATTAACAGCGTCTTTACGCCTGCAAAACGTTTTTCAATATATGTAGGAGTGAAATCGAGTTAATAAATGTAATCCTGGCACCCCTCCGCCTGTATCTCTACTTACCAGTGGAGGCCGCGTGTACTCTCCTATCTGCGGAGCAGGAGCAGTGGAGTACATATAGCTGAAAAGGTTCTCGATCCTTCGAAAGGGGACACCACCACCCTTGTCACTCACCTACAGACAGGGGACAGCGTAGGGAAAGGAGAGAGAATGATGTGAGGTTCTTGAACAGCGCTGAGCCATAATAAGGTACAGATGATGCCACCAGACAAGTGCCTGCCTGTCATGAACACTTGGCCTCAACTTAACAATAGAAGCTAAGTGGCCATCTGTTTGTTTTCTCCACATATCGTCATGGTGAATGTGCAAGAGGACCAGGGCCTGTATTTATCAAAGTCTGCTACTGGTAGAGGAGGTACATCAGAGAAAACATATAATAAGGCGACATCTAGTACCGCATTAACACGTGCAGACAAAAAAGATGCATTGAAAAGAGATTGCAAACTAAATCAGTGCCAGCTTTATCTCTGTCATTTTAACCCTTCAGGAATGCAAAAATAAAGGTGTAATATCAATTCAAAAGCATGTCCCTAATCTAAATTATACTTTAGATAACATACTGTTTATATGTTATATTGTACTGTCATTCCAACACATTCTTCAGAATGTGCATGCTCACCTTTGTCTCTAACTATGATCCCAACAGGCTTCTCTTTACCTCCAGAGCTCTTTTTATTTTACAGGTAATTTACAAGCATTTTTAAGTCAACAGAAATATGATAGATAGCGTTTAGCGTTTAGTTTGAAGTAAAAGTGAAGTATTTTTACTTGGGGGCAGCGCAACAAGATGTAAACACAACATTAACATGTTAGCACCTTTAAAGTTTTTACAATGAACGTACAATGAACATAGCTTAATTATGCTTGCAGTAGACACGGAGCAACATTATTCATTTGTTTGTGTCCACCTGATGAATGTAATTCCTATATACACTCTCATATTAGCTCTGTTTTGGGCTCCACTAACTCCTGAGGGAAATATCTGGCTCTTCAGATGCTAATTATCAACTATGTTCACCAGCAAGTCGCTAACCTTGTCTGCCTGCCGTTTGCTGCTGGAAGAGTTAGGGTACAGTGAGTTTATTTTTTATTACAAGGGGAGCTTTTTTGCTGAAAACAGCTGCCTGCTGCTAGAATGGAGTTGAGAGTGAACCAAAACAGTCAAGTTGTGGGCAGTAAAACCAAAACATTGACTGAAAGACATTAAAATGGGCTATAGAGTCTAGAGGGGTGTTAATTACTACTAGCGACACCTCTCACACACAGACATTTGATCCATTGTCGATATAAAAAGAATGTTTAGTGCAGCTTTAAGTCCTAAATTTCACTTTTAGCAGTTTAATGAATTAAACCAGATTAATACATTTTGTTTATTGTGTGGTACATCACTTACTGTGAATGTTTAACATGTCCTGGTAGCACATGGGCATTAAGATAAGGTTTATGAAGGCACCAGCCCATGCAGTTAATATTGTCAGAGCTTAGTAGCTTTGCTTGCCAGCAGGCGTTGTGTTTAATTGAGGGTGAAGTCGTTACATAACAGGTTTAGAGAAAGACAAAAAAAGGAGGTACTCTTCGCTTTAAAAGCAGAGGCATGCCACATTTTGTGTGCAATAGGGCTGTATGATGAATGATTAATTTAATACTAAACTGATTTGAACTTGTGCAATAACAACAGTGTGAAAGATTAACTTGGTGAAATAATTTTATCTTTATGGGCTTCATTAAACTCATTAAAAATGGGCTGGTTCACACAGAGCTCACATAACATAAAAACACACCCACATTCCAGTTCACTCCTACAGGCAATTTTTAAGCTCTAATCCACCTGCTGTTATTAAGCATGTGAACACTATGGGAGGAAACTCTTGAGAGGAACCTGCACAAACACAGACACAACATGCAAAAACAAAGTCAACAGCAAAAAGACTGGCAGGCCTTGTAAAGACATCACGACAACCAAGGAGTATCTCTTTGCAATTTCTGTACTATAATTTGCAACCCACCTTGATTGACATGTCCTCGCCTCCAAGAGACACCATGACTTGAATGGGTGGGAGGTTGTTGCTGTTCTCATGGGTCTCAATGGTGGCCCTCATAGCATTCTACAGAAAGGAAAATATAACATAATAAAACTCATGTTAAAGTAGTTTTTAAAATAATTTCTAGTTTATTTTTCACTGTAATATCATTCATCAGTCTATAATGCAAACTATAGGACGTGTCATACCTTAAAGAGCTCAAACAGCATGTGATAAAGGTGAGAGGGCACGTATACGATGCTTATTGGAAGGTTCTTCTTGTCTGCACAGGGGAGGAAAACAAAGAGTGTTTCTTAATTCCGTCCACTTCATTTAAAATTCATCATCCTCACCACTCGTGGATGTGTTTTCCATCAGTGGCAATTATTCTGCTCTGCTCTGGTTTTAAGGTTTGAGAGGATGGAGAGGAAAGGGTCTGTGTGTCAATATTGTCTGATGCAGTCAGTAGTGCCCACTGAGCCATTACTTCAGCTTCAGAGCTATAATTAGAGGCCCCTCAGGTCCATCTGGCTGAACGCTAATTTACATACAAACACTCATACTGTATGTACACACAGAGGACTTGGCTCTATTTGTTCTTTTTCTAAATCTCTTCAACAGACTACGAGGAGTTTTGCCCTTCGGGATGTTGGCATTAAGAGTAAAACTGGGTTTGTGTTTAACCTGCCAGATGAAATCAGTGTAAGCTTACTGCTCATCTCCCGTATTATCAGGTCAGGGGAGCGGAGATAGTACTGGTCACACAGCATCTTGGCACTGTGGAAGGCATCTGAACAAACAAAGAGGGATACTAATGTCAGAAATTATGATTACAATACAAAAGTAATGGAATTCTTTTGGTAAACACATGATTACTATACAAAAAAAAAAAAACAATGTTGGTGTTAACGTAGTAATCAATAGAAAATTACCCCCGAATTAAAAGCATAGAAAATTCTTAAACAATTACAAGACACATCAAAACAATTGTTCTTTGCCCCATTAGAAGTCTAATTAGATTTAACATAGTTCATCTAACACATTTAACTTCAAACATAATTCATATTCACCCTGGACTACATCTCCGACTTGACAGTGAGGGTCAATGCACCCAATGGTGTTTGGGTGGACAGGGTTGGCAGTACCATCAAAAATAAGAGCTGCAGAGAACAAAAAAACCTCAAGTAAAGAAGAACAGAAAGCAGCGTGTGATCTGTAATTAATGAACCATCAACATATCATATTAAGTCAAAATTAGGGCTGGGTATCATTTGAAAGTTTGCCAATACCAACAAGGTTTTGGTACTGATGCCAAGATACTTATTCTGAAACCTCACATTGAAGAATATAAAAATGTTTTTCTACCAAACCATTTTTCAACATGACAAAATGAAACAAACTTGTGTTCATTTTGTCGTTTTAATTGCCTAAAACTAAAATACAGTCTAAAATTAGCTATAATATTATTTAAATATGCAAATATCTAATCAAAGAATAAGTAAACAATACTGAGAATCTGATGAAGCATTTAATGCCAACTTCTGGTACTTTTTGATACTCAGCGCTAGAAGGACAAGAAATACTTAATCAAATATGTGCAGGGAAAGAAAACATAGAAGCCAAAACATGCTGCAAGACAGGTATGAGGTTCTACTGTAAATTCGTTAAAGCATAACGGTTTTCCCTTCATGCAACGGTCGTTTTGAAAGAATACACTAGCACAACAGTGATATGCATCAACAATCTTTGTTCCACATGCCTGACAATACAAGCTCGCAATAACAGTCACAACTCTGAATAGCATAATAACATCCTAGAGCAGACAATCTGCTGTTCAAGTCTTTGAGGCTTTTCGGCACTAGATTTAGGGATAATATGAATCAAAAAAAGAAAATCCATGGAATAAATTACAGAAAAAGACAATTAAATATGTGCAGTATTTTGAACCAAATCAGATATTTACAGTTAAAAATGTTACAATACATTCATTTGGTAGATGCTTTTGACTAAAGCAACTTATTTTGCCTATACACACACACACACACACACACACACACACACTGGGAGCAATTTAGGTTTTAGTGTCTTGCTCAAGGACACTTTGACGTGAGGACAGGACAGGAGGATTGAACCACTGAACCTCTGATTAACGGACAACCTGCTCTGTCATCTGAGCTACAACCACCCAAATGAAGAACAAAAAATGTGAGCATGTTGCATGTTTAAGTTTAAATTTTATGATATGAAGCAAAACTTGACTAACCGCTCCCCAGGCTAGCAAAAACATCCCACACAGAAATCTGTAATGGATGTGACAATAAAGTTTGTGACATGTTCTGAAGGGTTATTTCAGGGTAGAGACTTATTTTTCCCTCTGGGTCTCAAGCAAGTGACAGTGAGCAGAGTAAGCAAAATAATGTAACACAGCCTGGTATGACAATATTCATTTCAGACACAATGCAGGAAAAATAAAAACAAAACTTTGACCAAACCAAATTTAGGCTCTCAGTGTCTCAATCTAGTTCTGAAATCTTCAAGACTGTGAATGTTTGTTGTTTTTCATACTGTGCAAAGCAAATGGCAAAAACTTTATTTGATATCTCTAGCTGTGTTGATTGCATACTGACAATCCAGGAAAATGTGACAGAGAAGCTATGTGCTGCACATGAAAACTCACTGGTATGTGGTAGGTGACAAAATGCTAAAACTTTTAATACAAGATCTGGTTTTTAAAAATTACATTGTCTACACAATGAATGACAAACTCAGAAATTGAAAAATCAGGTAAAGACAACCACAGTGAATTTTGAAAGTCAACTTGACATTGAACGTTACTCACTGTGCTGGTTGATGAGCATGCGGATAGAGATGCGGCTCATGTAGAAGCGGTCCAGAAAGTACTGAATATTCTGATTGGTTACTGGGTCGTGGGGGAAGAGCTCTTTGTATTCTATGATACCCTGGGCCATAGTCGGCACTACATCGTTGTGCCTGTTTCTGATGGTAACTAAGGCGTCAACAAACCTGGGGAAGAAGGATATAAAGACATCAAGCTGTGAGGAGTTATGTTATATCACATTGAAAGTACAGAAGGACACATGCAGGAATTAAGTGTCCAAAAGACAGAAAAAATAAGTGTCCTTGTGTGTGTCAAAGCCAAAGAATCTGACATAAACACATAGCCATAAGAGTGAGGGAGTGTTGTGGCAGTGGGTTGTTGTGTCTCTTCAAAAACTGAAAACTGACCACTGGCCAGCAGTTTAGCCTGACAAACTCGCTCTGCCTCGGTCAAGAACAAATGAGAGATTGTTCGGGAAAATTAGCAACTTACTCTCCAAGGACTTTGTGGTCATCAGGATTCTTGTCAAGGAATTCCAGGATCTCCATTAAACTCTGGATGTACCTGACAAAATCATAAATAAAGATGTTCGCACACATAAACACATGTTGTAAAATAAGGCTGGTAAGGTTAAAAAAGGCTGTCGTTGCAAGGCATTGCAAGGCTATTTTGGTCACAGTGCATTCCTCACAAAGGAAAGAAAAGTAGACCAGACTGAAAACAGGGTCACGTGACATGCGATGAGAAACTAGGGTAAAGTTCAGAGCTGAGAGGCCTCCCATCCCCCTGCAGAGGGCTAGCTGGAAGGAGTTCAACTTTACACATCAAAGGGTGCTTTTGTAATTCTGAGCATTCAGCATCACAGTGGCAAAATACTACTACATGGAAATAAACAAGTTAACAGCTGTGACAGTTAACATCTCTCACTACTCAGGGGATGAAATCTGGTATTAAATATAGTTTTAATAAATTAGCACAGAGGCTAAGACAGAAATATTGTTCTTTTATTTTGGGATAATGTTTCTGTTGAATCAAAAGAACACCAAAGTCATAGGTGAAGAGTTAGGTAACATGGATCATAACAACACATAAATCCATTTTCACGTCACAGGGTCACGTGACATGTGATGAGAAACTAGGGTAAGGTTCAGAGCTGAGAGCCCTCCCCTCCCCCTGCAGAGGGCTAGCTGGAAGGAGTTCAATGTCAAAGAGTGCTTTTGTAATTCTGAGCATGACGTTATCACAGTGGGAAAATAAACCGTCCTACTACATGGAAATAAACAAGTCAACAGCTGTGACTGTTGACGTCTCACTACTCAGGGGATGAAATCTGGTTTTAAATATAGGTTTAATAAATTACCAGAGGATGAGAGAGAGAAATTGTGTTCTTTCATTTTGGGATAATGTTTTTGTTGAATCAAAAGAACACAAAGCCATAGTGGAGGCACTAAATAGGTAACTTAGATCATAACAATACATAAATCCATTTTCCTGGTTTGACTTACCAGCTCTGCACCATCTGCACAGACTGGGTTGTGAGCAGTTTGTCAGGCAAGAGGTTAATTTCCTTCATAATGTTTGAAAGTCTTACAGGGAGCTCCTGTCTTAAAAAGGCAAAGGATGTCTTCTCACAGGCGTTGATGGAACCTGAACCAACACAGAGAAAAATAATAATTAGAGCTGAAGCGATTTATCGATTAGTTGACTGGCAGAAAATGAATTCATTACTCGTTTGGGCTGTTGGTTGGAAATTCTGATGGACATTTTTCAAAATGTCGTGACATTTTACAGGCTTAACGAATCTTTAAGAAAATCTGAAAATTCATTGATAATGAAAATGATCATTAGTTGTAGTCCTGCTGGATAGATAAACAGAACTGGAGCACTCTGAGTTTTGGACTGTTGGTGGACAAAACAAGCTATGTGAAGACATCACCTTGGGCTCTGAACAACTGGGCATTTTTAATACTTTCTGACATTTCAACCAGATGATTAATTGAATAATTGAAAGAATTATCATCAGATTAATAGATAATGCAAATAACCATGAGCTCCAGCCCTAATACTAATAATTGATATTATAACCTGGATATTTGCATTATTTAAGTATTTTGCTCTGCAAATAGTAATAACATTTCTTTCAAGCAAACATTTGTGTGAATGTTATACTGAATTCCTTTGCACAATTTGAATGATAGTTATTTGCAAGCTGCTAAAAGACTTTTATCTTAATTAGTAATCATTAGTTGGAGCAATGCAATTCAATGTCCTTCATAGGGAGCAAATAGTGCTGCCTGAGCTTGCTACAGATCTGACGCAACACTCTGCACTATGAGCACTATGCTGCTACAGGAAAACCCTCTAGCACCCCCTTTACAGAGCAGATGTTCAATCTTAATTTGACAAATATGCATTGGATATTTTGTCACTGGATTGCGGTGCATTTCTGATCAGGTTAAGACAGCTCGAACAGTCCCTTTCCACATAACAAGCTCCCTTGTTACATCATCTGAACGGGGAGCGATACTCACCGAAATCGAGAAATTGCTTCATGGAGAGCGGTGAAGGAGAAAATTTAGAAAAATGTTCTATGTGTTTGGGCACACTGGCCAAGGTGGCATTTTTCATTATAAACCTAACGAACTTCATTATTGCTGTATAGAGGGGTCCTGTCTCTTGTGTTTGACCACTACGTCCGATGCTAGGCTACAACTGACCGAAGCTGTTATCATGCCGTCGAATGACAACAGGGGAAGACCGCGGAAAAGGAGCGAGCTCCAGCCAATAGAAAGACGGAATCTCTTATTTACGTTCCAAACTGGCCAATAGGAATCGCTGGGGGGAGGGTTTGGAATGTTTGGGTGTTCCCAGTCTGAAATCTCCTTCAGGGAGGCACTTTCTCCTCTGATTATGTAATTAGGTGGTTCACTGATTAGTCATCAAACAAACAACCACCTAAATGAACAAATATGACACTTAGAGGCTCCTAATGACCAGTGTTGAAAAGTACATTTATTCAAGTGCTGAACAATGTTTGATGTACTTTACCTGAGTATTTCCATTTTGAACTACTTTATTTTTCTAGCCTACTCCACTAGCATGGAGTAGACTTATGTAAAAGTAGCAATACTGCGGTATAAAAATACTGAAAGTACTGACATCAACACATACTATACTATACCAAAAGTAAAAGTACTCAGTTTACAGAATGGCCCATAAACATAAGACATCATTGATCATCTTGAAATTAGCATTTTAACCCTTTCATCTGGAAGCATCAATGAGGGAACAAACCTGTTTGCTGTTGGTGTGAATGGATCAACAACACTACTTGACCAAAAGTACCATGGGCATTAATCTGCTGCTTTAACAGCCTCCACTCTTCTGGTTTCAGTCTTTCCACCATATGCTGAACCTGACTGCAGGGATTTGCTCCCATTCAGACACAAGAGCATTAGTGAGGTCCAACACTGATGTTGGGTGATCAGGTCTGACTCGTAGTCGACGTTGAAATTCCTCCCAAAAGTGTTGGATGGGGTTGAGATCAGGGCTCTCCCATTATATAAGCGGCGGCTGTGTCTGTACGGTTGGGATTGTCCTTATAAAGCCAGCCTGACCTGCCTCTCTATCAAATCATTAGTTCACACCTTTTGTACTTGTACTTGTACTGGGAAGCAATAAAAACCTGAAAGTAATATTGCAGTGTGATGTCAGAAGAAATCTGCACAGCAAAATATCACGACTCATTTCAGCTTTGCCAGCTCACAGCAGATAATAAGTTGATTCCTGCAAGACAATATCAAAACAGGTATTAGTCATATTGTTTTCAAGTGTCAGTTGTTTGGCTTTGTAGAGGTTGTTACTACATCAGCTGCAACCATGCTCGAACAGGATTTAATCTTGTTTCAACTCAAGGTATTTTGAGCTTCTTTTAACAGGACATCTGTGATATAAGCTGCCCACTTGATAAACACAAAATACCAGCATCTTTAAATCCAACCCAGGTGTTTTTATGTTTTGCTTGCAGTATAGTCTGGATTTAGTCTGTCCTTCAGGCAGATGTGTCCTTTGAAAGAGAGTACAGGAGGCCTGAAGGAGCTCCTGCTGGGAAAGAAAAAGCCTCAGTCATCAGTAGATTTATTATCTGCGGAGATTTATTTGTGTTTGACCACAGGAAATTGAAGGCAGTAAAGTAAAAAAAACACGGCTTTTCTACATTTTTCAAAGTCATTTAGGCCAGCTCATTTCATATTTGCTTACAAGGCCCTCTTTCTCTCTACAATTTACTCAGTGCTAATGTGAAAAGCAGGATTTGTAATGGTTGCATGTCAACCAATGATGTTTCTAAACATCCTTATTCTAAGCATCCTAACATTTAGTATGTGGAGCACAGTTTCTCCAAAGGGCCTTATAACACCAGAAGGAGATTTGATTTGTGCTTCTATCACTCGATGATTTGAAAGGACAGTAAACTGAAATTTCTTGCATTTATTTTAGTGATTATCAGTGCTAAGTGCACATTGCTGTGGTGTTTTTGCACTGCAATTCCCAGAGATCTCTTGGGAATCAAACAGTCCAGTCAGTTTAGTTGTCTTTTTCCTCTAACTTTCTGAAGTTGATATTTAGGTTTTGTTGTTCCTCTTTCCTTTTCTATTCCATGTTATTCCTCTTTTTTTGTCTGTTCAGTCAGTCAGTCCAAAGACAGTGGTTCAAGTATTACTCAAGCAAAGTACTGATGCACATCCATTATCACTTACATACAAACTGATTCAGTTTTTGGCACCACAGCAATCCCTGGCCTCATTTTACTTTACATAGAAATGATTCTAATGAGAAGTGAGGTATACAGATTTTAAATGTGGGAAAAAGAGAGCGCTGGTATCGGATCAATACTCAGGATCAGCAGATACCTTGAGTTTTGGTATCGGAATTGGTATTGGGAGAGAAATGTCTGGGCCGTTTCCTGCATAATGAGTACTTCTACTTTTGACACTTTAAGCACATTTTGCTGAAACCACTGGATAGATTTTTCCTCATCATTTTGGAATAACTGTGTCTTATCAGTTGTCAATAAAAAGCAGCAGTACATACTTTTTTATGAAACCATGACAGATTATAATTTAAACAGCTTCCTTCCAGTCTATAAATTCTAGTTGAGTTTTATTCTGTTATGCCCTGAAACTGCAAGCTGTCCTTGTTTATAACTGGCCCTGGAGACACATCTAGTGGAGAGTGCTTAACTGGTCAGGGGTGGGGGTAGTTGTTGGCTACCCCCAGTACTTTTCCGCTCCCCATCAGCCCACATTCCTGCCAGTAGTCAGCTCCTATTCCCCACTGTCAACAAACAGCCAGGCATATCAGGCATAAATGTATGGGCATTCTGTCAGTGCCGTATTGGTTGAAGAGTGTGTGACTGGACAACAACAACTCCAGTGGAAATTTCCTCTCGCTGCAGGCCAGGGGGAGCTGTTGATGGCCCATTAAGCAGAACTGGGGTCACTTCAGTTAGAAACTGCATTTAAATGCCAAGGATTCACGTGATAGGGTGCAACTTTATCATAAGAAAAGATTCCCCCTGATTAAAAGTTGCAATCAAATCTACTTCTTACTGAACTCATGAAATGTTCCTGCTTTACAGTCTGTTTTGAAAAGACCAAAACATTTAATAATTAATCAAGCCCATTGCGTTTTAACAATTTGTCTGGCCAGTGTAATCATTATAACATTCACAGCGTGTTTAGTTCCTATTCATGAAACAACTGATAATGGCAGTGCTACGTAAATGCAGATTAGAGAAGACGTTCCACTAATCAGGCGTATGAATTGAGCTGTTACATGGTCATTATAATCACACTGAAAGGAACTGCTGACAGTGAACAATCTCTCAAAGGTTATGTAGCCAAGAACTATGTTTCAACAAATGTTTTAATGTTGATTTGTTCATGATTTATTCACTGCTTAGCCGTCTGAATTAGATGATTGATTGACTGATTGATTGTTGAGCTTCAGGAGCTTCTGTAGGCCATAATGGCGTCAATCCACATTAGTGTTTTAGGTCACTTTCGTAAAGATCTCACCCCACACTGAAATGCTAAAACAATAGGAAAATGAACAAATCTCTTCTTCATCATCCTCTGTTGGTTGGCAGACAACACAAGTGTACATCACGGCCAACATGTGGTCAGCAGCGGGAAATATTGTTTGCTTACTGTACTAAATCTCAGCTGTTTACGTTCTGTCCCCTCCGGCTCTCTGTTTTAATATAACCAAACTCAAGATTTAGTTGTTCCCATTTACACATATTTATTTTTCTCTTGTCAGAAAACTGAATGAACATGAAAAGTGATTTGAGTGCAGCTAACAAATTCTAGCTGTTAACCGTGCGTGCCGTTATTTCTTTGTTGCTGCACTGAGATGTCAATCAAATTACTAGTTTATGATTGTGAATCTGACAAAATAAACATGAATACAGGTTACTGGCAACAGTTGTGCTGTGTGATTCGCTATTGACATTTAACATGAGTGATCACAGAGCAGCCCTGTCTCCTAGAAATTACATTTATATACTACTAATTTGCAACTGCAAATACATTTACGAAGAAACATACTGCCATCCAGATTAGGTTTTTATCAATACATTAAGGAAATGTTGTTAATAAATGTGTCTGCCAAGTGTCTGAGCTAAATGTTTTTTACAGTAGACATCATTTGTTGCCTATAGGCTAAAGAAAACTGCTTTCTTTTTCTTCTGCCCACTCTATGCTGGATTGGTCTCAGTCCCCTGAGAGAGAGAGTGAATAGGCAGCAGTGAAGGAATTGAATGAATCAGTAAATTCATCACAACATGAAAAATGCCTGTTTATATGCAGGGTACGTTATATAAGAAACACCCACAAGTATGTTATTTATTTGATGAATAATGCAAACAGAGAGAGGGTGATGGCTGTGTGCTCTGCCCCATGATGGGAAATCACTCCCAGTAATCAGTGGCATACTCAGAATCTGAAAAAGCCAAGGCTCTCTGGACTGTCGGATGCAACCAGGTAAATTTCTTTGAATCAAATTTGGATCTGGAAGCTTTGTTTCTTGTGCTCATCATATCCGTTTATTGCTGTAGGAAACAAAAGCCATATAAACAGTTTCCTCAGAAGTGCACCTCAACGGGTGGATGCTCTTCCAGGAAGTATTTCCTCAAAGTCTATTTTTAAAAGATAATTTCTGGAGTTTTGCACAACAGCACACAGTATATACACTTAAATGGAGAAAAGAAAAAACACATAATAACGGTCTTTATATGACCACTGAGATTAATATCCAACCCAATCCAATAATTAACACTACAAACTGTAGAGTAGATTTTCCAGGGAAAATATAAACAGACAAGAAAGTCTTCAATTTAATATTCAGTGTGCATAATTCCAGTAAATACGAAAGCATTGGTATTCAGTTAAACTTTCATCCACAAGCAGCACTGCTCCATCAATAAGGCTGAGTGAACAACTGATTTTGCCCTTTAGTCTTCCAGGTGAAACAGCATGAGGTTACTGAACATAAAGAGGCATTTTAACAATCTATTTATTGATGAATAGACATGTTTTGAACCCTGATATAACCTATTCCACAATAAACATAAACATGCATAAAACATTGTGCCTTAGTGCAAAACAAAAAGAATGCATAGTGCCTGCCTGGGTGCATTTATGTGTATCTGTCAATTGTATTGGTCAGTATGTTGTTATAAGTTAAGGCTTTATTGATCTCAGAGGGGAAATTCACGTTACAGCAGCACAGAGGCGGCTGAGGGGTAAGAAAAAAGATAAAAGACTCAAACTAAAATAAGACATTAAGGAAATTAGAGGGATGACATTAAAAAGCTTAATACAATATATACATTACAATACCTTAGACTATATAAGTGAATTGTGCAAATATTTGAAGAAGTCGCAGTTGTGCAAATCCAGCAGCCATGTTGTGTAGTAGTAGTAGTATACTAGTAGAAGTGCATAGGTATGAATAATAAGTACAATATACATAATAATAGTTAATTATGTTATATATAATACATGTGCAGTATATGCAATATACACATACACTATACAGTAATAATAGCTACAACACTATGAAGTCTATATAATAGAAATCAAAGAAAATACTATGATATATGTATAATTAGTATAATGTAATAATATAAAAGCCCAATAATAACAATATACTAGTAATATAATATTGTTATATAGTGATATACATAAGTAATATAATGCAATATAAAAGATAAGATATGATAAGCCTTTATTGATTAAGTAAGAATAGAAGTGAAAATTGAAATTAAAGACAAAATTACAAGGCAAAAGTGACAGTGATGTAATGGAATCAGTAGCAGCAAAGTCAGCAAGTCTAGTATGTAAACAGAGTACACTGATAAATAAATACATTATAATATATAACACAATATATAAATCAGTTTTATAAATATGTCGCTACTTCTTATACTACCACTCCCATATATATATTTATAACTGAACTCTATGCTTGTGAATGTAAAAAGCTGCATTACATGTGAATAAATCCACATCCTGCATCTAGAACAGTCTGTTGTCAGTGTTTGCTCTCCTGTCCTACTCGAGCCTGAACCCTGATAATTGTGTCATCAAATTCTCAGATGACCCAACTATCTTGGGCTAAATGCGCAAGATAGTTGCACTCATCAGTATAAGGGGAGAGTTGTGAAATGGAGTGATTAGAGCCACCTCACACTGAATGTAAAAAAAAAGATGAAGGAGTTTCAGTTTTTGATCCCAGAGGTAAAAGCCTGTGGTTATCCATCATGAATCCGTCACTCACATCAGTTCCTGCAGGAAACTTGGAGTTACCACTGACAGTACACCAACCTGGGAGAATCATATTGAGAGATTTTGCTCCTGATTTCAATAAAGGCAGCATTTCTTACATAGGCAGGGTTTATGGAGCAGCGCAGTCCTGGAGAGTATCATAAGATTCAATATTTCAGCCGGGGCTGGTGACAGGTGACAGGTGACAGTCTGGAAGATTATGGAGCTATAGGCAACACCTTGTATGAGTAGGCTTTTTTACACCATGCAGATAAAAGTGTCTGACTAAGCTCATATATTTCCATCAGACTCTGGTATAGTCCATATTTGAAATTATATTTTATTCCTGCATCAAGCTTTCTAAGCAGTGAATGTCCCGACTGCAGTGTGTACTTGTTTGCTGTGTGCGGTTAAATTGCTGTCAGGGGACAAAAATGTTAATCTTATCTTTTTTTTTTTACAAAGCCTGCTCCATAAAGAAATGGTTTTCCCAGTTTGGTGTAGAAGAACTTTACTGGCCTGCACAGAACTGCTCTTGTGTCTGAATGGGAGCAAATCCCTGCAGACAGGAACATGTGGTGGAAAGACTGAAACCAGAAGACTGGAGTCTGTTATAGCAGCAGATTAATGCCCATCGTTTTGGAATGAGATCAATAATCAAGTATGAGTGTCCACATACTTTGTTTGGGTGTCCACATACTTTTGGCCATGTACTGTATCTATGCTTTAGAAAGTCTTTTATAGGTTACACTGAAATTAGCAGTGAATTTTTTCTTTTAAATGTAGGAAGGTGTGAATTGTAGAAAATACATGGAGGATTCCAATTCTCAAAAGTGAAAATGTCTATACTGAATGTATGAATCATTTGGAGTGGACATAAAATGATTTGAATATCAAAAAAACAAAGACAAAATTAAAACTATTTATTGTGATCACCAAGAACAAGTTATCTAATTATAAGATACAAAATACAATTTAAACCAAAGATTACCAAAGACATATCAATGAAACAACAATTTCTCACTCTTGGCACACAGGTAATGAGCACCACAAGAGTGGAGCAGTGACCCAAATTAGGGTCAAGGCTGTAAAAGACAGAGGAGTCAAATATAGACCATTTTAAATTGTGTTTATAGTCCCTGACACTTTATGTAATGCCAATTCTAGCCACATACAGACGCTTTTTCATCACAGTCTGGAAACCAGAAGGTGTGAAGAGTTTTCATGTATGGAGGATATGGTCATTGGTGGAGCCATGTGGCTTTAAATGTAAGCTGTTGAATTGTTTGCATTTCATTTAGCTCCCACTATAAATACACTTCAGTGTGGTTATCTACTGCTTTTATCTTACTCCCTCTCATCTTTAGAAACTGTGTAAGGACTCACTGTGTCTATGGTTTGCTATAATGTGATTTCCTAGGGAACACATATCTAAATAAGATTATTAGATGCATGACTCTTTTCTGCAGGTTGCTGAGAGATTCGTTGCCTTGGCTCTCCCTTTAAAATGCAGGGTGACTTGTAGACAGTGGACATAGACGTTCTCGTTAAAAGGAGAGACTGACGCTCATATTCCCGCGACATCATCATCCCACACTAGTGGAGCTCCACGGCGTGCGATGTGATGCTCAGTTCTGCACAGTAGCGGCTACAGGAGGCGTGCGTGTCCCTGCCTCAGGAGCACAGGAGAAGGACTGGAGCAGAGGCCAGCAGGCTTTTACCGGGCACTTGACACACCGTGAAAGAGAGCGCTTTTTTTGGGGTGCTCTGCCCCCACCTCCTACTCTCCCGAGCGATGACATCCACGGATCGATCAACGGGAGCGCGTGAGTTATCCTCCTTTTACATTCCGTGCATTGTCTTTCATGTGACGGATACAATGTGTGCTGAAGATACAGAGCAAACTGGATGTCTAACAGTGTAGCGCATCACAGCCATGTTTTAGTCATCGCACCAACAGAGCTCAGTCTCGTTTTGAAATGGGCCAAAACACAGGGATGTAAGATCAAAAATCATCATCTGCTGTGTTTATTTATTGTACGCGCAATTTATTTGCAGTGGCCACAGCTGATGCGTATACATCTCCTTAAAGGAGACGCGTGTGCGCGGCGCTTTGGCAACATCAGCATCACACAGAGCGATGCCCTGGCCGCAGGCAGCCGCCAACTTCAGCTCAGTGCTGATGGAAAGCGGTCAGCAAAAGTAGCCTACATCTGTCGGGTCGTTGTTCTGTGGCCTGCTTTTATCTCTGTAGATTAGTATCCAAGTGAGATAGAAGAAACAGTCTTTGAAATCTCGGCAGAGCCTTCAGTAAAGACACCACATCTGAACTCGCATGTGTTGTGTCCTCTTGGAATACCGTTTGAATTTTAATAAGCCTGATAGACTGACGATATAAATATACAAACGCACTTTTCCGTACAGCAAAAACAACTGCCTTTGAGACCCCGTAAGAATATTTATGAATGTTAGGCCAATAGTTAGGCTATTTTTAAATGTGAAAATGTGTCCATTTCGTGTAAAACACAAAAAACTAAGCTTGGACTTACCTGGATGATAATGTTTTGGATTACTGAATATAGTAAAAGTAACAGAAAAACAACCCAACTCTTATAAATATCTCACTATAGCCGTCTATACAGGCACCACAGCCAAATTTAAACTGTATATTATATACAGTATATGTATATTGAATGTTATAGTAACACCAAAAAAAGTGTATAAGCCTAATAGTGTAATTATATATACAAACTCACATTTCAGTAAAACAAAACCCATCAGCTGGAGTCCCTTTAAGAATATTAAAAATATTTAGAAATTTTAGGCGAGTAGGTATTTTTTAATATGAAGAATTGTTATTATTTTGCACAAAGTACAAAACGAAAGCTTGCTGGACTCACTCTTATCTCTATTCAGACTGAGTCTATCCATGCTAGCATCTCTGTGAGGCTGTACTAGGCACAGCAGTGCTATGAGCTAAATGCTAATGTCAGCATGCTAACATGCTCACAATGACAATGCTAACATGCTGCTGTTTAGCAAATATATAGTTTACCATGTTCACCATTAGTTTAGCATGTTAGCATGCTAACATTTGCTAATTAGCAATAAACACAAAGTACAGCGGAGGTTGATGGGAATGTCATTAGTTTTGAAGGTATTTGGTCCTAAACCAAAGTATTGGACAAACTGAAATTTTGACAGCGCTAAATGTAACGTCATGGGATCACCAGAGTTATTACAGTCCATCCTGTGGGAACCATGAGTGTCTGTACCATTTCATGACAATCCACCTATTATTTGTTGAGACATTTCACTTTGAACCAAAAATGTCAATCTGCTCGTTGCAGTAGAGGGAAAGTCAGAGGATCACCAAAGGCATTAGTATACATCGTCTGGGAACCACGAATGTCTGTACAAATGTTTGTGCCAATCCATGTAGTAGATGTGGAGATATTTTACTTGATATGTGAAAACTGTGACCTGCTGGTGGTGCCAGACCAAATCAGGGATATATGGCATTATTAGGATTCATCATCTGGGGATCATGAATATCTGTACCATTTCATGGCAATCCATCCAATATTTGTCAAGTCATTTTAGTCTTGTGCAAGGTGGTGGATCGACCAATCGATTGGCTGACGTTGCCTGCCCTAGAGCCACGCTGCTGGCGTGGCTAAAAAAAAAAAAGTCTAATGCCATATTCAGACCAAATCAGGTGCTGCAGCAATTTGCGCAGGGTGGTGGTATGGGAGTGTTTCAAACTAACCAGCAATCCCAGCTTGAAGAGCAATACAACGCCAAGCGACTGCACTGCGATTAACGTCTGTGGCAGTGTTGAGCAGTCTCTCTTCCATCTTCACAGTTCTGCTCAGTAAACAGTGGAATGCTACAATGCTACATGTAAACAAAGTTTTTCTTCACCTGGGTGTCTTCCAGTCTGATCGCCGCCGTTACTGGCCACCGTAGAGTGACGTCGGTTGTGTTTCTCCAAAAGTTCATTCTGTTGTAACTTTTCACCACAGGGCCACTGCTGTGTTTTTTGGCACCCCCTGCGTCCTCACTGCCACAGCCTAAACGCACTACCCTCGTTCAAATGAATGGGAGGACTAGCATTTTCGTCACAGCGCCTGATTTGGCCTGAATACGGCCTAAGGGAGGGTGCTAGTAGGCCTGTTGGAAGGTTTTAAGTATTCCTGGCTTGGAAATTCAAACACTGTACATCAGACAGACATTACTCGCCTTTCTCTTGCACGTGAATGTAGCTGTATTGAATATCATGATGAAGATGTTTCCAATTATATTGAAGTAGCATGTCCGCCTTGATAACAAACACAGAGTTTTTGTATGAAGTGAGGCTTTAAGGGGGCCTGTTATTGTCCTCAAAGAAAGCCTGGAGTGGATTAAGTGTGGACAGCAACGTGGTGCTGAAATGCAGCCGGGTTTATCCTCACTGGTCCCTCACAGCTAAGAGAAATGTGGAGGGCTGATAACTTCTAACTAAAAAAGAGGAAAAATCCTGACTACTTACTCACACTATTGGCATTCAGATCTCAGATTCAAGTCATTATTTCACATGCTCAGACAGGCCCGATACTTAGCTCCATGCCAAAGTCTGCCAGTCACTGTCAGTGTCTCTGCAGTGGCCTGTAAGAGGGGTCAGTAGGTTACTTATTTTTCGCTTCCCATTCATCTGCAGAGCCTGATCTTACTGGTCTTTAGACTTCAGTTGATTACCACCACTTCTTCTGAAGTATTCAGCCCACCCTTCTTGTCAGTTCCCAGGGGGTCCTGTCCAAGGGAGCTAATTTAAGGAAGTGAATCATGGCTTAAGCCTACCTGCTAATCGCCAATCACATAGCCACTGTACTGCTGTACAGTCTCTCATGGGTCTGGGCTTGTTTTTCTATATTTCTGCCCTCGTTAATCATGTTTTTTTTCTCCACACTTTTAAATTGGATAGCAGCGAGCTCTTCCATGCTTGAAGCTGTTGTATAATGTACTTTGTTATGTGCTGATGAGTGCTGTTGATGCTGTTTTTCTGAAACATGATGCCAGTGATTTCATTCTCATGAGGAAATGGCCTCTCAGTCTGATTTTGTTTTGAAAATTATTAGATTTCTACCAAGGACACTGTTTCAGTCTAATACAATATACCTTATATATCAGGGTGTTTTTTATTTGTTTTATTTTGTTTGATGGCATCAAGACACTTTACAGGAGAACGGGTCACAGTGCCAACAGGTTGGGTTCGGCTCTGTCATCATGGATGATTCATAAACCAGGACACACCCTTCAAGTGTTTGTTGCATTTGTGGAGTTAATTAGAGTGTTTTTTGAAGCTGCATTGTGCCACCTGACCCTGAGCACCGTTGTTCTGGAGTAACTCCCGCAATGTGTCAAAAGAGGGTGTGCTCGTGTGTGTGTGTGTGTGTGTGTTTGTGGGGGGGTTACTGACGCAATCAGCCTGAGAACATTGGCACCTTCAATTGAACAGAGAAAGTGTTTTTCTCCGTTGAATGAATTAACTCGCAGAAGCAAATGGGAATTACAGCTGAAACAGTTGCTCTTAGCACGCCTTGTTCAATGTTCTGGATAATGCTACTGAATCTGGAAAATCATATCCTTAGATTAAACCATGTAGATCTTTTTTAAAAGAAGAATATTGCACTGTAGACACTCAAAGTAACACATTATAAGGACTCATTCAAATCAAACATGTTTAACCTTTATACAAAAAGGAAGCATTTGCAAATTGTTGCCTCAGTATTGCAAAGTCAAGGAAAGCAGCGGATTGTTAAGTCTATTTCAGCTTTTTTAGTGGCACATTTAGAACCCTGCAGATTCCTGAAATAGTCTTTCTGCAAATTGCACATTCAATTCTGACAAGCATGTAAATAAAAATCTGTTTTTTAGTTATTATCATTAGCAGTATTCTTCTCCCAAACACGATGACGATGACATTAATTTAATGTACATATGGTGCAGCTTTTTGTTACTTTCCTTATTCCCATCTTATATTAATGTTGTATTATATAAATCTACCTGCAGTGTACAGCCTTAAAAGCTACACGTTAGAGGTGTCCAACCCTACAGACTTTGCAGCTGTGAGTCCAATAAGTCTAAGCTAAACGACAAATTACACTGTCTGTCATTGCCTTTGAAAACCATTACAAATGATTCATATGGCTGTTTTTTTTAAATCTGTAAATGCTATGGTTAAGATTTGCTTAGGTCTAGGAAGAAAAACTACATAGTTGAAAGAGTACTCGCCGATTTAACATTGCAGTCCTGTAACATTGTCAGACTCACAATGGATCAAAATTGATGCAGGAAAACCGAAAATGTCTTGTTTATTCCACACATTCTTCCATTCTTCCCACAATGCAACTATATCGCCGACAGTTCGGTCAGAGATTCTGGTGTGTTATGCTAGCGGCTAATGTGGCCACGAGCCGCTAGCATCAAGCACAGATGAAGAGCGGGCTACAGAGGTCTGGTAAGCTCACTTCCTTCTCCACACCCACACAGATCTTTTTCATTTTCAAACTTGAAGTCAGTCCCCACCGACGCTGACTCATGCGACATCACTTGAGGTAATTAATCAGATTTCGCGCAGCTCCCTCTGTAGCCACAAAAAGGCTTTATACAACTTTTTCACATATGCAGTAGTCCTCGCAAGAGCTATAAACAGACTTTGATGTGTAAAATAGGTGGAATTCTCCTTTAAGGTGAGGGATGGGATTGTAGAAATGGTTCACAGAAACCAATATTGCTTGTCAGTAGGAAAAGAAAAGTGGTCTCCTGTCACAGGCTTTGTTGACCCATCTTTCTACCCCAACCTCCTCCTAAATGCAATCGTGTTGTTTTTTGGGAGTTTTAACAAACAGCTAATACTGTCATTTTTGTTGTGAGGACAGTCTAGCGAGTCAGATTAATGTTATTTATGGACTGGACGTCGTGCACTCTATGTTGTTTCCTTCCCTGAACGTGACTGTCCTCTTTGACAGAATCTGAGAATTAGAGCTGTCAACGTGTTGAGAGCAACACTGAACAAACAAAACATAATTGTCTTCATCTTCTTTAGTTAACAAGGTCTTTTTAGAGGCAGGTCTGACATAATAATACATTGAAAGAAAAGACTGAAGTCCATCAACCACACAAAGGATAGACCATAATACTAATCTTATCAGATTTGTCACTTTCTTTCAAAAAGGTGAAAAGGATTCCGCCAAAGCAAATACTCTGGATTTTTTTATGTAGTGAAACCTTTTACATTGTTTTTTCCACTCTATGAGTGAAGAGCTGCTTGTGTTAAGGGTTTTGTTTTTCAGACTGGCCTTCAAAGCAGGATCGGATATGAAATACCACAAATACCGTGTACTTTATTTCCTTTCTCAGCTGAGAGTTTACTGTACATGAGCTGCACGAGGAAAGGCACTAACAGTGAGTACTTAAGATTGTCTGTTTCCTTGATCACGATGGTTGCGCAGTCTGGAATCAGACGTTCTGGCAGCTTCATTGATTGTTCTCTCCTGTGTCGCAGGGAGACAGGTTTAGCATAGATTAATAAACCTCTGATGAATCAGTATTGAATTAAATGTGAAGTGTGATTACGTAAAAACTGATCTAAATGGGGATTATGCCAGAGCCCAGAGGTCTGTTGGTGAGAAAATAAAAATATTGTGTTTATGATCCAACCACACACTTAAAGAGTAACTGTGGATCAATCTGGGCCTTTTATTATCTGTCTGTTCCAACTCTTTACTGAAGCTATATGATGTTTACACTGAATGAAATGCTCAAAACCCAACACTCCATGTTTTTTCATGTTCAATCAAATGGAAATATTCTAGATGTCTTGGCATAATTTCATGCTAGTGGAGTGGCTCTAGGGATGGCAATTTCAGTCTGATAGTTGGTCGGTCCACTACTTTAGTTTAGAATGAAATATCGCAACAACTATGGATGTATTGCTATGAAATTTGGTACAGATATTCATGTTTCCCAGACAATGAACTCTACTGACTTTGGTGATCCCCTGACTTTTCCTCTAGTGCCACCATGAGGTTGGCATTTGTGGTTTTGAGTGAAATATCTCAACAACAATTGGACAGATTGCCATGAAATTTGGTTCACACATTCATGTCCCCCTCAGGATTATTTCTAATGTCTCTGGGAATCCCCTAACTATTCATCGAGCGCCACCATCAGGTCAAACATTTAATTTGTCCATACTTTGTTTTATGACCAAATACCTGCAAAATGAATGACATTCACATTAGCCTCAGCTGTCCTTTGTGTTTAGTGCTAATAAGCAAATGTTAGCATACTAAATTAAGATGGTGACCATGGTAAACATTATACCTGCTAAACATTAGCATCTTAGCATTGTCATTTTGAGCATGCTTACACAGAGCTGTGTGGTTGCAGACTCTTTGTCTTGTTTACGCATTGCCCCAAAATAATATTATTTTATCTGTTTATCTGGTATCTGGTATCTCCACTAGAATTTAAAATGTTTGTGCATTTGAACAATGTTTGGCTGCACAGCATGTAATGACTACACTGGCAGGCTGCTTGTTAAGCTTGTTTTGTGGTTAAAGTTATTAGTAGTTTATCTCCACTTTAAAAGTTTGATTGTAGCATCACACCAAGGTAACACAATTTACAGTAAATTTTACAGTAGCCTACATATTTTACTCTAGAGCTGCATTAATAACCTGCTCTACAGCTTGATGATGCTGTAGTTTCAGCTGAGCACCTGAGACCTGGGCTCAGACAACATGAAAATATGAGGCCATTTATCTCACTCTGCAGTATCATCACCGTTGGGCAACACACATATTACCAGATACACACACACACACACACACACACACACACACTGAGGAGGAAGTGTCCTGCCTAGAAACAGTGCTGACATAATTCACACAGAGCTAATTTATGCAAAACCTATTCCATTTTCCTCCCATGTCTTTGCCACTTTTTCATACTCATTTTCAATGTTTCCTGCCCCTGGGTGTGCTCTCCCTGTGAATCTACACACTTATGCTATGATTATGTTCATACACATAAATATGGAGGTTTATGTAAGCTACTTACAGACTAAATCACTAAATGAAGAAGGAGAGCAGAGGCCCTGCTGGCTGATGGAATATTCATAGACAGCTTTCAAGGGTCACAAGGGGTAAAGGAAGGGGAAGACAGAGAGAACAAAGAGGGAATGATACACTGTTGTGCTCCTGTCTTAATTGTATATCAGAATTTTCCATTTAGGCCTGGCTCTTAAGTCAAAAGATTGCAATGCTAGACTGTGTCAGATGTTTTGTTTCATAGGTCAGTGCAGCAGGTTTCTATGTTCATGTGTCTGCAAAATTAGAATTTTAGAAGAAGAAGAATTACTTTATTAATCCCTTTTGGGAAATAACATTTTTTCACTCAATTTTTTACAATTTTACACATACAGGCCCGAAATACAAAGATGCACACACCACAGGACCACAGACATGCAACTGGAGGAGAGATGTTAGAGTGATGGGGCTGCCACGTAGTGGTGCTCCTCGAGCAGTTAGGGATTCAGTGCCTTGCTCAAGGGCAACTCGGCAGTGCCCAGGAGGTGAACTGGCACCTCTCCAGCTACCAGTCCACACTCCATACTCTGGTCCGTGCTGGATTTGAAACGGCCACCCACCGGTTGCCAAGCCAAGTCCCTACGGACTGAGCTCATTCTGGGCAAAGACAGAAGATAATGACCATTTCGAAAAGATGCTAAACAGTCACGACTGGTGAATAAGTGTTGATCATTTTTAATACAGCAAGTACAGAAATCCAATATAATATGTCCTCAGGCTCACCGGCATGAAAACAGAGATGAGAGGCTCTTTTTGAAGTATGGCTGATAAAAGTGAACACAGAGTGTCAATCTCCTTTCATTTTTAATCCCCCCCCCCCCAAAAAAAAAAAAAAAGCAAACAGCAGCAAGTGACAGACAGGCAGCTCCCTGGAGCATGGAGGTAATGTCCATCCAGCACGAGCCATATTTCACTAATCAGGTTTATGGCACAGTGCAAAATGCTGCGTGATCGATCGGTTACACCTGAAGGATGTTTCTGTGCCAAATCACAGCTTTGATAATTTTAGGAAACAACACTGCTGCTGAGGGATCCTCCTCCATTACCTTCAGGAGATAACAAGGTCGAAAACCCTGGAGGCAGGAGCACATTCACACACACACCCACACACACACACAAACCCACACACACACACACACACACACACACCTCATATGCCCCCTTCTCTCCTTGCTTTCCCTCTATTTTTTTCACTATGTCCTCTTCTCTTTGCTGTTGCTGCCATTCGGTGTGAATCCTATAGCTTGAGTTTACATTATGTTTTTATTTTTTTGTGGAACTGAAGGTTAAATGGGTCTTATTTTTGTGGTTTTAGTAATCATTTGTATGAGCAATAATATAGTACTCACAAAGTTATAACTGCTGAGATCTGGGAACAATGAGGCAAAAAAACACACATGCAGTCAGACAATCAGATGTTAACAACGTAACAATGCAGGTTAACCAAATTTATGAGAAAACGAAGGGGAACCGTGAAATTATTAACCAATTTTGTGCCGTTTTCCTGTACAATGAGGGATTATTGATGACACTTTTGATGAGTTTTACCTCCAAATAAAGTGGCTTAGATAATCTGGTGACAGTGCTCACCCTGTCACTGTGTACAATATTAATTGTAATATGCCAGAATTTCCCTTTAATGTGGTCCTTCAGGAGTAATACAATTTCATGACTCTGGGAAACCTGAGCAAAAGTTATGTATTCGTGGGGCATTAATCAGAAAGAAACTGCAGCAGCACTACAAACATGGCCCCGCTGTTCTCTTCTTAACTGTATGAGCTGTACGCTGTGGAAATACTGGATTCAATCGTTGGTGTCACCCTGGGCAAAGTACCTTTGAAGATGCAAACCACTGCTGGATAACATGTTAAAAAAACATTATGTAATGTATTTCCTCCCTAAGGTTTGCACTGAGAAGTCTATGTGACTGAGTTGTGGAGTAACATACGGAGCGTCGAGGTCATACAGCGGTAACACTTTACAGTACGGTGCACAACAATGTGAGTAGTTACTAAGTAACAAGAGAGGAACGAATCAGGAACGACCTGATAATAAATGAATCATTAATGAGTAGTTCCTGAATGATGAGTTGCTAGAGAACATACTCTGAGACACTATATTAATGAATCATTAGGTAATAATTAGTTCACAAGGATCCGTGAATTAGAATAATGACCACCTTCTTCATAAGCTGGTCCTGATTAGCTTTGAACTAGTAGCCACTCATTTATTGCTAATTACTTAATAATGAATTACTCTGTTAATTACTCTGTGCACCCCCAAGTAAAGTGGTACATCATACTGAGTAGTTACAATGTAGTCCTTTGTTACTTCATGATTATCTGACCATTACTTTGATTGGACTTTACAGCTATTAAACTAAACTAAATTAAACTATTATTAAAGTCCAATCAAAACTTCCATAAAGTAATTCATTAATTATCAGTTCGTTCCTCTCTCGTTCCTTAACTACTCACATTTTTGTGCACTGTATTGTAAAGTGTTACCAATGGGGTTTCAGAAACTTCACCTACGTCATTCCATTGACTTTGTATGCAATCATGCCGCCTCTAAATTCGCTTTGCATTCTATCTGAACACGCAGTTAAAGAAATGTTGAGCAAAATTTTTCTGGCATGCTCATTCTTCACTTGGTTTGTCGTCCCTTACTACCTTCTTTTCTCTCCATATTTTCTCTATTTTATCTTTTTTTTTTTTTACATAACTGTGGTGTAATATCTGTGGGCCAAGGCAGTGACCACTGATTCTCTCTTTTCTCTTGCTTCTGAAAAAGCCATGGGCGGCCCACCTGAGTTTTGGCTTGAGATGAGTCACTTTGCCATATTCTTTCAGGGAAGAAAAGCCTCACCTCTTTCCAAACTCTGCTTTGCTGCTCTCAAAAGCAACACACTCACACCTCCCACTGCCCTGTCCCGGCTGTTTTCATTGTTCAAGAGCAACCCCACTGACTGCACCAAACACCACCAAGTCTTTTCACAGCAGTACAGCAGGATTGTGATGACAGGAAATGTGGTTTTTGTATGATTTGGAACCGTGAACATTGTGTGACAACTGGAGGATGACATAACAGGGTTGTAGTTGTGTTGCTTTTGTTGTTAGGGGACACCTGGTTTCTTAGGAGACTGAAGGAATGTGATGTAACTGCAGTGTAATGTGACCACTCACTCTCTCTGCCCACTCAAGGCACTGTGCCGACCGTGGAGGCATAATGTAGAGTAGTGTGTGTGTGTGTGTGTGTGTGTGTGTGTGTGACCAGAGCAGCTAAAAGTATCTGTGGCAAAGGGGCTCTAAAGAACCAACAGAGAGTTATAGTAAAAAGAGAGGAAAATAGATACTAGAAAGGACCTTGTGTGTGTGAGATATCCTGTTCGAGAAAGAGGTAGAAAGTCCGTTTTGGGCCTGGAGTCTTCATGCTCACTGGGGATTCACATGATTCTTTTTGTGTCTCAGAAAAACCAGGTTACCCACTTGCTTGTCACTCGTTACTGGACTGCCTAAGCTCCCTCTGGTGCACCTAAAAATATCTACTCACACTCTGAGAATGCCCCACCAGTGTTTTGTAAGAAAATCTCTCATTGTTGACATCTCAGAAAATGTTTGCTATTCTAATTCTGCTGCCCGCTGTGACATTATTCCTCTGCTTTTATTACATGAAATACATACAGGAAAGAAAACCAATAAACTGAGTCATGCATATTAACGGCACTGTCACATCTCTCAGAACAAAGAAGCCTGCTCCTGTCTGGAATCAGACCTAACTAACAAACTGTCATCAAATCGACTCAGAGGATACAAAGAATAATCTCATCTGTGAGATGATCTTTGTGTTTGCAGCAGGGCCTGGGCACAGCACATAGATTTCCAATAAATATGTAGCTGAAAGCATCAGCTAGCATCAGAGAGAGTGACAAGTAGGCTACTAAGACTGAGAGGAAGCCCTGAGTATCTGTTGGTATCTGTGTGCTGCATCATTTGATTTTGCAGAGCAGAGGAGAGGTGGATTTATGTAGGTCTTTACTTGTATTTACAACCTTGTAGTCTTTGATGGTTTGTTTTTGTAGGCCGACCACAGAGGACTTGCTTGTTTCTAGCAGACAAGCAGCAAAAAAACGGCTTGCTAGCTTGCCAGTGCAGGTCAGGAGGACATAAATATCAAGTTTATCTTTAACTGCAGCAATGTTTAAAGGTCCCCTGTGGAATACTTGGCGTGTTTTCATGATTTTGTTTAGTTTGTATCTCGTGCTCTACTAGTACACATGAGGACGCATGTGTTTGCACATGAACATGTGGGTGACATCATACACATTCCAGCTGACTGCAGAGGGCAGTAATACAAATGTGTAGTGCATGCAAGCTATGTGCCAGCAAAAGGCAGGCAAGTACCATTTTTGGGGCTTTGAAGCTTCAGTGAGAATTACTTACTTACTACTTTTTATTGAAACGAAAAGGGCTGCAAAATGTGCAATAATCACATCAAATAAATTACAGTCATAGCTATACCCTTTAATTAGTCTCCAAACTTGCGCACATAAAAAATAGGTGCATGCACATGATACGAGTGCAGCAACCCACAAGCACAAAAGCATCCTCACGAGGGAGCACTTCTGCTCCACATGCACAAATGCGAGCATGAGGCTTTGAAGAGCACAAGCTCCACCCTCCCTACGCACTCGCAACTGCTCAACACTCGGTCGCTCGTCAAGTTGACTTTTGAGACTTTGGATGCAGGGATGAAACAGAGAGTAGCTGATGTCTCCCCTCCTTCTATGCGCAGTATTCAAATACTGATTTGGACATTGATTACCATGGCAACAAGTCAGCATCAGGTCGGCCCTAGTAAACATGGATGTAAAGTTTGCAGGTTTTAAACAACGATTGGTTTTGCTAAAGTGTTATGAGGAAGGAAATATATTCAACGCATTTGTTAGGTTTCAATTATCCCCACGATGTGTTTTGGTGAGGAAGACTGATTGTAAACATAACTCCACAGGGTACCTTTAACTTAACCAGCACCATGAGTAGCTTGAAAAGTAAAAGCTGACCTGACTGGCAGCAAAACCCCTAAAGGTTCGTTCAGACAGAATATGAGGCAAACTTTAGACAGGGCATAAAAAGCCAGAGGAAAGATGTGAGTGGGCGTGAATAGATGTGAATTAGCCCGTGGCGGCACAAACTGAGGTGAAGGTTCATCCATACGAGATGAAAATGTTTCAACTTGAGTGAAAAATTTCCACTTTTCCCGGTGATTTATGAATCTGCTTCGTAAACGTACAGAGACGAGAGGAAAAAGGAGAGATACTGGAGGAAACTAACAGAAAGATGTTGAAGATGAACTGACAGAAACAAAAAGTGCTGACTGCTGAGGCAGAACTTACGTAACCTGTTAGTATATACTAGGGCTGCAGCTATCGATTATTTTAGTAATGGAGTATTCTACCGATTATTCCATCGAGTAATCAGATAAGAGATACTTTTGCCTTATTAAAGAGCAATAGTAAATTCACAAAAGAGAAAAGAAGACAGGTCTCTTAAAATGAACAACTAATTGGTTTCCTTTTTAGAGAAATTATTTTTAATCTTTGCATATAATATCTGTCAAAACCAAACCCATTTAGTGCTTTAAAGTGCAAAACATTTTGCGAAATTCAAAAACAAATTAAAAAATTAAGTAATTTCAAATTACTTTAAAAAGGTAAACATATACATAAACATTGCTTTTAAGTTGGTGCAACTTTCAGAACTACAATTTTAAACTTAACTACAGTTAAGAATGTACATTAGCCAGTCTTAAGAACATGACATGAATAAAGCTCAGGCTTTCACAAACTGACTGCAGCAGTTTATTTGCTGTGGTTATTTTCTTTAGCAAAACATAGCTAACTTAGGAACATAATAACTAGCCACCATGTTTACGTTCTTAACTAGCCATTACATATAGCCATAATTAACTTACATTCTTCACTAGCCTTCATCTCAACTAGCAATCATATTGCTAATAAATGCTAACGTTAATGTTACCTTGTGTCGGGTCCGTTCTGTGGACTGGATGCGTATACAAACTTTTGACACTTTCTGTCGTTTTCTCTGGCCTGTCCCTTCGCCTCGCTCCTCACTATTATCTCTACCTTTCTCCATTTCCCAGTCCGCGCCATCAAATCACGTCTACTTTACGTATCCACAACGTAAGCGCTCTGTGCGGCAGTAATAATCATCCGTGGAAACACAGTGACCACTGAGCAGTATGGATTAAACAAAGCTTCGATGCAAAGAATTAGCATCAATGATTTTTAGTAATCGAGTTACTCGCGTTTCTCAAGGAATCGTTTCAGCCCTAGTATATACTGTAGCTGACAATATAATATTTCCTGTTGTTACTGTATACACCTGAAAAATTTTGCTATTATAGCTTTGTTATGGCCTCTAATGTTAATGGTAATGTTAACAGAGCTAATACAGTATGTTCATTGTTTTGAATGAACCTTGTCTGAACCGACATCACACAAAAATGTGGCCGTTGTGTGTTTGTGGTGTATTGAAATGGTACATGCAATACTGTGTTTATTTTTCAACCAAACTTGATCATAAATCTTAAAATGCTAATATATTAATGGATGTAGCTAGTGTTGTCATGGCTTGGGGGTCATAACTCAGCATTAAAAATAAATACTGTATTGTAGAAGTGAAAAACATTCAGAAATTAACATGCAAATTGTACATGTTGTCTTCTTCATTGTTATTTTAATTGCTAATTTAAACATCTCTCCATGAACAACAATTGAAAATTAGCCACTTAGCTAACAGCAGTACATTTACACTGAGGTTTATCAATGTTCATTGTCCCTGTAAATAATAAATAAAATAAAATTCCTCAGCTAGCATCAGGCATATTTGAAAAATTGTTGCTTCTTAAATTACATGTGTGTCATGTCATGAAAACGTCCTTTTAATCACAGTCTCTGTTCAATACTGTTGCTAAACTCACACAGCATACCCCTGCCAATAGCTTGTCATTCAATGCTGATGATTTCTTGAATTTCTTCACAAATAGGACTGACTCGATTAGAGATAAAATCACTGGTCCACACTCCTCTTAGAATGATGACTATGAACTCTCCAATACCTTGATGAATGCTGGCGCTGTGACTCGGACCAATTGCACTCACAATTTGAAATCATTTCCCCTGAAGCCTTTACCAGCCTGGTAACTGCTTCCAAACCTACAACCTGTATATCAGACCCTATACCGTCTAATCTTTTTAAGGAACTGCTGTTTTAAACAGCCCTATTCTTGACATCGTCAATAAATCACTCTCCATAGGCTCTGTGCCCTCAGCTTTTAGAATTCTGAACAATTATAGACCAATTTCCAATCTTCCTTTTATGTCCAAATTACTTGAAAGGGCAGTCGCAGATCAGCTTACTGCCTACTTATCCAACAACAATCTTCCTGTTAAATTTACAATAAGTTACAATAATACAATCTCTGCATTTTCTGATGTAAAGTTTGGTGTACCCCAGGGTTCAGTCCTTGGCCCAATACTTTTTTCCTATCTACATGCTTCCCCATGGTGACATCATTTGCAAGTATGGTGTTCATTTTCATTGCTGTGCTGATGATACACAGCTATATGTACCAGCTGCAGCTAGAATCCTGACAAAAACAAAAAATATGATCATATAACACCCATTCTGGCCTCTCTTCACTGGTTACCAGTGCAAGCTAGAGCTGATTTCAAGGTTCTACTTTTAACGTATAAGGCCTTGCATGGACTTGCACCACCTTACTTATCTGTCATCACCATACACACCGGCACGCCCTCTTCACTCTCTTGATGCTGGTCTGCTGGTCATTCCATCAGTTAGCAAAAAATCAGTTGGCTTCAGAGCATTCGCCTACCGTGCCCCTTATCTCTGGAATGGCCTTCCATTACATTAAAGTTAACGTTAAAGAAGCACGTTCAGTTGAAATCTTTAAATCAAGACTGAAAACATACCTTTATTCACTTTATTACAGCCTACCCTAGAACTGAGAATTTATTCGAGTCCATCAAAATATTTAACAATGACATTTTCAATGCGGCTATTTTTATTTTATTGAAAGATGCCACATGTTTTTAATGTGGTTATTGTATTTTAATTTTTATTATATTTAAACATCCTTTTAACATTGATGTTTTTAATGTGGTTGTTTCATTTTAATTACTGTTTTGTTCGCCTGCAGGGTGTTCTGTTGTGTGTGTTCTCTTTGATTGTAAAGTGTATTGGGACCATGCTGCATGGTGATTCTGCACTTTAAATAAAAATTGATTGATTGATTGATTGATAAGAACTGGATATCAGACCCAAAGATGGCGCCTATTCAGTCCAATGAGAATTGCTCGCCTGGCGCATACGCCGAAAAAGCTTCTAGCTTCCGGGTTTACTTCCGGCTTATGCCGCCCACTGAATATGCACAGTATTGTTTCTCCCTGCTGGCCCTGCCTGTGAGGCCACTGGAAAAAATTGGAAGCAAGGCTGAGCGGTGGCGCCGTATCCAGTTCTTATTATACATCCATGGTACAAGCACATTGTGTTTCCTGTAGGAAAGCCTTGGTGGTGTTGCTGCTTGAGTGGGCTGCTGTCCATGGTACTGAAAGCCAATAACCAGATGAACTGCACACAAAGGATGGAGACAATGAATTCATGGTTCCTATAGTGCAAATCAATACGATGATATCTAGCTCCATAGTCTCCCCATCTTTTTCCCACACTGGGACAAAATGTCTCATATGACACTCCTCAAAAACAATGTTATCTCTCCATATTTTCCAGATCCTATATCCCTGATTGTACTTTTACTATTGTAGATACTATAAGATACAGTATTACAGGTTAGAAATGGGCGAATATGAGCTGAAGACAAAGAATAGTACACACACCGCCCTGTCATCTTGCATGACAAAAGAAAACAGATCCCAGAGTTCACAATGTTAAAATCTGTTCCTGCTCTCATATATGACCTTCTTTTATTGTGTGGTTGATGTTAAAGTCAAAGACCTTTTTTCAATGCCTCCCTGTGCATCTCTTATTTCGTGCCAGATAATAAAAGATAGAGAGGTGTTACATGTTTTCAGAAGCTTACTATATACGGACAAAGAACGCGCTGGAAGCCTTTTCTCTGTGTGGATTAGTGGTGTTTCTTCAGTTAATGATGAGCATGCTCTCCGGTGCAGGTCTGTATGTGTGAAGTGTGCAGAGACACGTGAAGTGGAACATATGGGTTCAATGCCCCAACAAGTCTGTTGTTGTGCCTGTGTCTGTGTGTAATAATTGGCTGTTGAACGCAGCCCATCTACATGTTCCTCTAAACAGAAAGCACAGCCCAGCCTGCAAACCTCTCATTCATCCCTCCCTCTCTTTCATTCCCTCCTTCTTCTATCTTTGTTCGCCCTGTCAGCTGGGCCGTGATCTACTGTAGTTGTTTGCTCTGTAATTGTTTGCTCTATCCTCTGCCAAATGCATCTTAAATTTATCTCATGCTCATACAATGTAAGCGGCTGCTGATGGATTGATTCAAAGTATATCTGTTGTCAGGAAATTAGACAATTTGCACACACACTTTTTTATAACATAAGTCTCAATCTTTCAGCTTGTGGATCATATCAAGTAATTCCGAGTCTAATGTCCATGTCAAGTCAAGACATATTGGTGTTAAAGTCAAAGCTGAGTTTAAAATTTTTAGGATTTTGTCAAGTGAAGCTCTTGTGCAGTTGCTTGTGTTTTGAGAGCATCTTTTGTTAAATGAAAAAAAAAGGTTTTGTAGAAAAACATTTGATACATTTCTCAAAGTAATGTATCACAGAATAGATAGACTTTCAGCATCAGTAATGAAACTCATATCAGCACTAGTATCGAAGAATTTAAAATGATAACCAGCACTAGGCCATGGTACAATATTGATGTGTGTGTATGTGCATGTGAATGTGTCTACATGTGTTCTAATGTCCCTGTGTCTGAATAGTTTTTCTACACACTGTTCTCTCAGTTATTATGTGTGTGTTCTTAAGTTCCTGCCTGTGTGTCTCAGCAGCTCTCAGACTCACCTCTGTGCCAGTGTGACATTCAGATTTACTCCATTCTCTTTCCCAGGATCCGACTCCCCTCACACTCCAGTACAGTCACTTGAGTACATTTCCTCTGCCCCTTACTCCTTCCTCCATCCCCCCACTGTCTTTTGATTGCCCCACCACACACACACACACACACACACACACACACACACACACACACACACACACACACACTCACTCACTCACTCACTCACACTTGCCTACATACATATACACACACATGCTCCTTCCTTAACACTGTGTGTGTGTGTGTGTGTGTGTGTGTGTGTGTGTGCATGTGTGTGTGGAAAAAGAGAGCGGCCTTCAGTGGCTAAACGGTTGTGTCCTTTGCCAAGGACAGCGACTTTCATTACAGTAATGTACTAACGCCTTGACAAAGAATGCACACATGCAACTGGAGCGCACACACACACACACACACACACACACACACACACACACACACATATTCAGAGAACACGCACACACTGTATTGTTTTTTTAATGACACCCGGATGAGCAGAGGTTTATGCATTGTGTATAGATGATGTCACACATGTGCACACATCATGAGCACATACGCTCTGCTCCCACAATGCACTGCTCTTGTTTATATATTCTTTCTGATCCAAGCCAGTGCTCTCTTTTCCCTCACACATCATCTTGTCTCTGGACTCATCCAACAAGCAGCAGCAGCAGCAGCATGCACTATTAATTAATCAGCAGCCACAGATTGTCATATCAGCACTGGGAGCCAATTAAACACTTGGTTATTTTTTCTCTCTTAAGCAGGTTCTCATAGATCTTTATTTCTTAAAATAATAGAGGCCAGAGTTGGAGTTGACTTCAGTTTCTAGTATGCAATAGTTTGGGTAATTTTTTGGGATATGATTGGATTGTAATTTGTTAAATAATTTACATATGGAATAAAGATTTTTTATATATTTAATGATAGGCTCCAGCTCTCTTTCCCTTGCCTGCAGATCATTTAATGCTTTGCATCTGTGTGGGTATGTGTGTTACGTATGCTTTCGTTTTGTGCACTTTCCATGCATCTGCTGTCTCAAGACATTTCCAATTGAGAGCAATTAGTTTGCTTTGAATGGGGATGAAATAGAAATCTAAAAATAAATAAATGCAATTATGTAACAGCTACAGCTTCAGCTCTATATGCATTATTTTTCATTTCATGCATCTTTGGTATACCATCATATTTCATTTTAGTCATTTTTAGCTATTTGTGTGTGTATCTGACTATCAGTCTGCCTTTTAGTCAGTGTATGACAGCAGAACAGACACATTGGAGGAGGATGTGATGTTATGTGAAGCACACAAGCCTTTAGATGCAGGGGGAACAAGACATGAGCGAGAGCCAAGTACGAGTCAGGGCCACTGGCACTGGAATGATTCGAGCTGCTCCTGCTGTCAAGGTCTCTGGCTGGCATTAATGTATGAATCTACCGTGAGGCAGAAGCTCACAGAGGTGTGTGTGTGTGTGTGTGTGTGTGTGTGTGATGGAATCTGACTGATACTGCTTTCCACGTCAAGGCTGTGAAGTCATAGCATGCATTACAACGTCTTCTTCACCACCTGATCCTCCCTCGTAGCAGGTTATGGAAACTCAGTCGACAACTGCAGCATCACTAAACGAAACCACAAAACCAGAACCACACTGCGCTATGTATAATAATTACAAACCATTAATGAATAAACCATAAGACATTCCACAGAGGGTCTGGACCCTCCCTTTGCACTCTTCAGTGAAGCCCATTGCACAGTAGGCAACATATGCTATTAGAAAGCTTCAACTTTAAATTAGGGCTGCAGTATTTTCATTATCAATTTGTTGATTATTTTTCAGATAATTGTGTAGTCAACAAAATGTCAAAAAAAAAGAAAAAATCGACCATCACAGGTTTCCAGAGCCCATGGGGACATCATCAAATCCCTTGTTTTGTTGGACCAACAATCCAAAACCCAACGTCAATTTTCAATGATATAAAACAGGCATGTTGACATTTGAGAAGCTGGAACCAGTGAATGTTTGGCAAATTTGCTTGACAAATGATTTAAAGTGAGACTATGTCACTTTAAAGAAGAAAAAACACATTCATCCTCTTACAAATAAATAGTTGAATTCATAAGCAATAAAAACACAACCTAGCTCCATTCAATACACTCGGAGGTTTTGCTGCTACAGCCTCACTTGGTCTGGTATGACCAGTAGTTTATGGTGGCTAATGTCAGCAAATGCATTGACACTGACTTAATGACTCTTCTCTACTTGTGCTACTGTAATCTTAGCCTATGTTTTAGCATTTACTATATGTGTAAATGTAAATGTGTTCATCCTATTGTGGCCACACTGGCTGCTGCTCAGCAAAGGTTACATAGTCTTGCATTAAACGATAAATCAGATATGAAAACTGTCAGTCAGCTAGCCAATTAATCAACTAATCATTTCTACACTAACGATAAATGATAATCTTGTCGAATTTATACAGATATGAGAAATTCACAATGAATTAAAATGTTTACCACTAACAATTATAGATATGTTAAGCCCAGAATGCCTTTTTCTTTGGAAATTCAACTTCAAACTTTAAATTTGATTTTTGTGGCCACTTAGGGGCAGCAGAACAAGCTGAAAATCTGTCATATTATCACCTTATAAAGTTGTTTTGGTGAATGTGTTAGCAGTTGCTTATTAACACATCCAGCAGTTACGTAGCAACATGAGCTTTCATTTGAGGTTGTGTTTCTGGCCACCTGATGAATGGAAGTCCAAATTCCACTCTCCTTTTTGCTCTGTTTTGGTCTCCACCAACTCCTGATCTGATCTCCATTGTTATTATAAAAATATTGATTAGTGCAGCTATAAATATGGCCATCCGACCTCGTGTAAGGCTAACTGCATCCACAGCTCTCTCACTTTCTCTGTTCACCACATTGTGCATCTCATCTGTCCTGAGCAGCCATCTTTCACTCCATCCTGCTGGCGTACCAACTGTGCATCGAGAGAAAGCATTACACTGTCTTTCTTAATGTGCTTTGTAACAGCTGAGCCCAAATTACAGCCTTTGTTTCACTGGGAAACACACTGGTGCTTGTGAGTCATCCAACTCACTTACCCTGTCAGCATGTTTGTGTGTTTTGCATGTGCACCACATGTGATCAGGACTGCATTTGGCCGTGGTTAAGTAGGGAGGCTAAGCGAAGTTGGTAAAAGGAGGGTGGGCTTCAATTGCAATTGCAAAAAGTCATTCTTATCTTGTCCTCTCTGTCTTTTTCTCTCTGGTCTTTGCCTCCGGGCTGCAGCTTAGCTCGACTTTGACTCACATTTCAGAGTGAGGGAATCCAAGTATTGGATTGGTTGTAGTAATAATGAGGAGATTAATGTCCTTTGTGGGGAAAGTTCTCATTCAAAGTCAAGATAGAGTTTTCTTTCCCCTCCACTCAGGGGGGCTGTGATGAACTTTGCTGCTGAATACCAAGATGGATGAATGACAGAGAGAAAGAGCGAGAGAGGAAGGGAAGAGGGGGTGGTGGAAAAAAAAGGAGGGGAAGGAATTGCCAGTTTGCTACAGCTCTGGTAGAAAGAAAGATGAGGGGAGGTACGTAGAAAGAGAGAAAAGAGTGATGGAGCAGACAGAAAACAGAGAGGGGAGGAAGAAAAATACAGCAACACAGCTCATTGTCTCCATCCTGCCCCTGCCATCAATCTCCCGAATGGCAGCTGCC
Source organism: Macquaria ambigua (assembly GCA_008360985.2). Lineage (NCBI taxonomy): Eukaryota > Metazoa > Chordata > Actinopteri > Centrarchiformes > Percichthyidae > Macquaria > Macquaria ambigua. The sequence goes on along the minus strand of VMKM01001632.1, from coordinate 65,936 downwards.
TTACTCACACACACACACACACACACACACACACACACACACGGCACTCTGCCTGCCTGCCTACGCGGCTGCTTCCCCGAGTGATGAATCGTGGCGCGGTATGGCATGGCACAGCACGGCATTTGTTAGAGGTGGTGTTTTTCTCCTGTACTGACAGGCTGTATACGTGCTTTGTATTGTGTGCATGTGTGTGTATCTGCGTGGGTGCGTGTATTGTGGATATGGACAGTAGTGGCACGTGGCGTGGGGCTGGTGCTGTGTGTGCGTGTGTACGGTATACATGTGTTTTAAGAGTACATAGTGTCTTCTAGGTAACCAAGTCTTTAGCGAACCTTTCTTTTCTGTGACTCTGAATACTGGTGCTAAATGAATACATCCACTGTATTGTCCTATAAGGCACCTACCTCCCCTTCTGGTACTTCAAGTAGGTTGAAACAAATGCTGTTATTACCATTTGACCCACGTCTGACAGCTACCAGAGGTGTTTGCCCACAACGCTATCCCAAGGAGAGTCAACTGTCCATCATTGGTGATGATGGACAGTCGAGCTGGTTATACAGCAGGCCAGCTCACCGTATGGCAGGGTTTCTGCCTCTACCCAGATCTTGACTAATCTAATAGTAATGGGTAATAGGTGACGGCCTAAACAATGGCCATGATGAACATAACGGCTTTTGTGTGTAAAAAATATCACCTCTGCTCTTTTTACCTGCAGGTTAATCTTATATTTTATAAAAGTGAATACATTGTTAGGATGTTAGATCGAAACCACTGTAGGAAGCCTTTTATAACCAGCATGCTACAAGTACACACTGCACAACTGTGTGTACAGTATACAGTAACAATCTGGGACGTAAATACTGTATATTTGTTGTCCAGCTATTGTTTTATATCTATTTTCATCTCACATATTGTATATGAGATGTATGTACATGAATATATGTAGACAGAGTATATCCGTGATACATCCATGTATGTGTAGAAGGGTAGCTACATGAGTATGGGATAGGGTAAGCATGGGGAGCATGACGCTGTAAATAGACATTTTAATTATATTTGTCTAGAAGTTTATAAGACTTTTTTTATACACATTTTTATTAGTTTATTCGTTTTATAATGGCTGTGGCTAAGAAACAGTAGTTAATGTTTATTTAATATTTATTTAATAAGGTCAGAGCACAGCGTCGATACAGATCCATTGCATTGGATTTCAGTAGTACGTCTCTCTTTGACACACACACACACACACACACACACACACACACGCACACACAGACCACTCTTCCTGCTTGCACTGCTGTTACTACGTCCTTGTCCTGACACACATACACACACTCTCTTTGCACTGACTCCATTCCACACTCAGCCACATTGATGTGCTCACATGTCCGCATCAGTACGCACACACAGACTCACACGCTCACACACACAAAGACACACAATCAAACCCCACCTGCCGGCATGTTAATTGGTTCTCAGTGTGTGTTGTACCGTCCAGCTCTGGCCTTGTTCACTGTGAAAGGAGACTTTAGCAGAGGAAACAGATACAGTGGAGCGAAGCTAGGCATTATGGGAGCATTTGGCAGAAAGGCACCACCTCTCTGCCCTGGACTCTCCATTCACAGACATACTGTCTGAGTCAGAGGTGCCAAATGTCCAGCCTGTGGGGATCACAGGGCGGCATTGAGAAGAGCTGGACTGTTTAACACTGCCAGACAGAGAGGAGGGAGAAAATAAAAAGCGGGGAGGGGAAACAGAAAGGATGGGATGAAAAGAGAGAAAAGGTATGACTGGGATACAGAGAGGTGGATGTTCAGAGAGAAAGGAACACTATGAAATGCATTAACAGCTGGGGGAAGGAAGAAGGGCAGATAGAAAGGAAAGTGGTTGCATCTCCCTCATGCAAGATCCAACATTAAAATCACACACTGCAGGGACTCACTCCCCCAGTTTCCTCTTTGATACTGGTTCTGTTATCACCGGAAAACCCATCCTTGACCCAGCTGGCATGATTTCTACTGCTCTCATATATATACAGTATATACCCTGGGACACAACAGAGACACAGAAATACACAGACGGAACCCGTATATACACAGGCTTTATGGAGAAGAAATAATAGCGTATGATTATATTCTGGGCTTTCATTTTCTATAGTGTTTCCAAAGAAAGGCTCATGCCACAAATCAGGAACCAGAACAGGATGTATCAATATTAACGTCTGTAAGAAGAGATTTATAGTACTGCAATCCATGATTAGAGAGATCTCCCATTGAGAGAACAATCATTTGTTGCGTCAATCCTCAAAGGATCCCAGAAATAGGATTTGCAGTATTTTCAGAAAGCACCAGCTCTGGGATTTGATTGGGTTATGCATGTTTGTAAATTGATGAGACTGGTTCTTTTTAACTCATCGTGGGAATACCCTGCTGATACTTTGGAATACTCCAGCTGTTGCATGTCATGTAAAATTGAAGATACATCAAGTGTTTGCAACATTACAATTTCTCTTTTGAAGTTAAATATACAGTATAATAATATTTCACAACCTCACAGTTCTGTCATGGTGCTAAATGTGTGGAGAAGTGAACATACTGTAAGGTGAACAAGGAAGGATTAAAATAGAGAATAGAGAAATATTTGTAAAGAACTGATATTTTGTGTTATTTAATTTGCTTAGGACAACCAGGTCTGCAGTTTCTTTGTAGAATACTTAATAAGACCCAATAACAACCTCAGTTAGCTCCTTCTTCTAATTGGCTAATATGTAGAAAAGTTATCTTTGCTTGTAATCAATTTAGATGAATCTTGGAGAGCGCACTGTCTTTGACCTTCCTTGTGTTTTGCATGTTTAACGTGTTGTTACCATGTTTCATTTTGTATTTTTGAAGGAGAACGTTTTTCAGTTGACAGTTGAAACGAAGAACATGGACCGAGGTTCAGCTTTATTGTCATTATACAAGATAGGATTGCTCACTGAAAGGCAGTTGTAGTCCCCTCCATGCACAAATATTTAAATTATAATATAATAAAACAGGAATAAAATAGGACTATACACACACACACACACACGGTGTATACACAACACAGACAATTTGTACAGCATGTACAATATCAGTGTAATATGAGTAATATGCTTGGACTCTAATTATTTTCTATTAAAAGGGGGCAAAAAAAAACCAAGAGATGCAGATGAATAAATAAGTACAAGCACAGTTATGAATCAAATCCTGGTGTACTGAAGTAGATTAAAGCCCTTTAAAGACATGTTGTCTGTAACATTGCAAACATCATCTATCTGGTAAAGTTTGGTATACAAACATAGTTCTGCTTTATTGAAATGTTTTATAATGGCTCCATTTAAACATGGCAGAATCATTACAGATAGAGCTGCAATGCTCACGCAATATTCAGTGTATGGTGTATGAGAGGGAACTGTGGGACTGTGCTGGAAAATAATAATAATAATAATGAGGGAAGAGGAGTGATCTCAGTTCTCTCACAGGCTGCATCCCTGATGGATTTTAAAACTTGTTTTGCAGTTGAATTATTATCTCCATGGCTTAATTTATCATTAATATCTTCAGTTATAAGATAAAATGTAGAATTCTGCTACCTATTTTATACAAGCCAACGGTTACAGAGCTTAGTTTACAAGACAAAGAGTCTTCATCCATGCTAGCCGCTCTGTGAGATTGTACTTGGGCTAAATGTTTGCTGAAAACAAATTTTTAAGACCTATAGCTGAGGTGGGCCATCATCTCCACTAATGTTATAAAAAATAATAAACTTCTGTGAAATTAAACATTAACCTTCAGGGGAAAAGAGCAGAGGTACTATTTCACACAACAAATGCCATATATCTAATGAGTGGGGTTATTGTGAAAGCCATCATCTACTAAACTGATCAAGAGACGAGACGTGTCAGAATCTGTGTGGTTTACCGTCTCTGCTGGACAGTTTCTCGGGGGAAACCCTGTAGACTGACCTGACATGAGAAGAATCATTGCTACAACATAACATTTCCTAATTCGCACCATTTTGTATTTTTTGTATTTTATTTTTATGTATGTATGTATTTTATATTTATTGTTTTATTGTATATTTATTGTCTTAAGAAGGTGGAAAAATATGCACATTTAATTGCTCTCTTTATCTAACCTTGTGACGCTGTAGCCTTGACGTTAATGTGACAGCATTCGATTCAGACTAGAGCCGTGTGGGAAGAAAATGTCAGCAGGTCCGACCTCATCAGATTGTTGTTGTGACTTTTACAAAAAATGACCCTTGGAGCTTATTCAAACATGAGACCTACATGTAAAATTGCCACCAAATGTAGGTAAAGAACACGATAGCTTCTCAGAGTCACCCACTCAGTTCACAGCTGTAGACTTTCCAGGTTCAGTGATGACGGCAGCAGTGGCCCTTTCATTGGGGAGGGGAGTGGTGCTTTAATCTCTGGAGAGAAAGGAAGGAAGAGGGAACAAGGGAGACGAGACAGAGAGAGAGAATGGGAGAGGTAGTCTCAGTGGAACAACATATGCCATGTGGACCCCAGGTAATGTATGACTTCCTGTGGTAATCGCTATAATGAAGCAGGGAGCTGGTCGGGAGCGAAGCGTACACGTTCACTTCTACAGTCCAGTGGGGCCCCGAAAGCCTCAGCAAATGAGCCCAGAGATCCAGAGATCCAGGAGATAGAGTGGATAGTGTGTGATTGTGGGGGGGGGGGGGTAAATGCCTCATTTCTGTGCACAGACAAAATGGATGTTCCTGTGTCCTATCCTATGTGTCTCTATGTAGAAATACAGCCTGTGAATAGGTACTCCATACACAACTGAATCATAATATCCACTTGGCAGTTTTATCTGACTTTTGGTCCATGGATAATTATGTCCTCGAGACTGAATGTAGGCGGATGGTGTATGCTGCTTCCATAGGATTTTTATGGAAATGTGGTCACATACATACAACAAGGTGAAAGCTTAGCCCTTTACTGTAATATACTTTTTTTAATATAGTCTGCATCCAATACAGACATAAACCCGTTGCAGCAATTCTAGCAGCTCATCCTGTTTTTGACATGTTGAGCATGAAGGCTTTGTATGTCAACATCCCACCTGAGTGCCTTGGACCTCATCCAACAAGTCCTCATACCTAAATGAGAAATTGAGGTTGTTTATTAGTGCCTTCCAAAGTGAGCCACATGTTCCAAACATGGGACAAATCATGGTTAAAGCTGCATCAACTGATTTTTTGGCCACTTTGGAGGCAGTAGAACAGCTTGTAAACACAACACTCCCATATAATCACCTTTTAAGTTGATATGGCAAACAGTTGCTTATTTACACATCCAGCAGTTATGGAGAAACATGATCATTCATTTGGAGTCGTGTTTCTGACCGAGACTGTCCTCCCCAAAAATATGGCCGTCTGTGTAGCAGCTTATTATGACCCATATTTATGTTTATTCAGGCGGCGACCTCTAGTGGCTGTAGTAATTATGACGAGACTGTCCTCCCCAAAAATACGACCGTATACGTCGTCTGTGCAAGCAGCTTATTACGACCCATATTTACGTTTATTGTTAGGCGGCGGCCTATAAAGAGCACCAAAGTCCATGCAGGGACAAGGTCGGGGTGGATGGATGGGTCAAAAACACAGGACTTTCACCCAGGAGACCATTGTTCGTGTCCTGTGTGAAACCAAAAGTCAACGCTGACTTATTTTAACTTACGTGTGTAACTTAACTTACGGAGCTAACATAGTTATTTTAACCCAAACCATGATCTTTTCCTAAACCTAACCAAGTAGTTTTGGTGCCTAAACCTAACCAAACTGCGACCGTTTCACAACGTTAACCACGTGTTGTTGATGTTGCCATGCTGATGAAGGTCCGGAACGCCTATATATGTCATTTTGGGAGTCATTGACAAATGACCTATTCTGTTGTTAAGGTTGAAGGACTTGTTGTTCTGGCCACCTGATGAATGTTAGTCCAATATTCTCTCTCTTTTAGCTCTGGTTTTGGTCTCTACAAACTCCTGAGGGAAATATCTGTCTCATTAGCTGCTAAATGCTCCACTATGTTCACCAGCTAGTCTCTAACTGTGTCTGTCTGCCATTTGGTGCTGAGCAGGTAGTGTAGTGCACAGTGTGTTTTTAGCTCTTTTTTTACTGAAAACAGTCGCCTGCTGCGGCCGAAAACAAGGCTATGAGAGCGGTGAGAGTGAACCACAACAGTAAAGCTGTGGGCTGGACAGCTGAAACTCACTATAAAGCTCCGTAAAGCGGGGAGCTGCAGATGCAAGTGATTATTCTCTGTAGGTTCATTACTACAATCAACCCCTTTCACATTGTCACATTGTTATAAAAATATCGATTATAGCCGCTTTAAGTGTTTTAACTGTCATTTTTCTATTGAGGACAGTATCACCTCATCATGTATTTCCATACATTGATCTCTTTTTAGTAGCGCCTCTTTCTGTTGTTTTTGTAGCATAATGTAAACAGTTTAAAATCTCTTTTGCTCATATATGATACACAGTGAGTACAGATATGATATTAAAGTGACAGCATGTTTGCCAAACTGCACCAGACTCGACAGCATGATGTCAGAACAGTACACATCACAGGACCTTAATATCTTCCCAGTGTAAACACCAGTCTTCGGGCAGCTGGCAGGTGACTGGCACAGTCAGTCTGTGCATGTGTCGTCTCTTTGATCAAACAGGCGTTTTTGTCCACACATGCATTTTCTCCGTGTGCAGAGTGTGCACAGACGTGTGTTTGTGTGCGTGCCTGGGCATGTGGGAGTGCTTTTGGATCATCCTGTTAGACCAGATAGGAAAAGAGTCATAGATTGGCTGAGGCTTTATCCCCCTCTCTCTTGAAACACAAGGAAAATAGCACCGTGGAGGAAGGGAGCAGATGAAAATAGCTCAGTAGGCAATCGCTGACTCACAAGGCAATGCTGGGAGTCAGGAAGACATCCATTCCAGTATGCATCAAATCAACTAGCTGTTGTGTAACTCCCTCAGCACCCGTAAATCAAACTGTTCTCGGTGTGCCTAGCTACGACTAGTATGACTTTTGTGCACATGTCCCCTTTGTGGCTGCATAAAGAGAGGGCGGTGAGATCACAGGTGCCATTTATCACTTTTGACAACATTGCCCAGAGTCTTTTGGGCAGGGGAAGCAGGCCGGTTGGCTGTGATGTAGCATGGTCAGCTAACTACCCAGCTCATTCATCATGCCGCTCAAGGAGCGTAGGATGTCAAAGCTCATGTTTTTTTAAGTACTGTGAAATGGAACAAGAGCACGAACCAGACTCATATGTAAATCAGTCTGATTAACATATCAGCTACCGTACATGCACTGGTTACTCATGCACCTGTAGGGCAAAAAATTATATTTAGTTATTGCAAAAGAGAGACGCTAAAGGAGGAGGATGGCATTGAATTGTTTTTTATTTATTTATTTTTTTTAATTGAAGTTCTGGCACAACAATTACATGTACTTCCAGTTGCGAATATGTACAGAACCACTTTTTTCCATATTTTTGAACAACCTTAAGAAACCACAAAAACAGTCGCAACTTTACAAAGAATAAAAAATAAAAAATAAATACACACACCACCTGGCTAACATAACTGCATTCAAATTGCTAGGATATGCTGCAGTCAGTTCCAATGTTGTTAATTAGGTAGAACGAAGTCCAGTCCAGAGGGGTCCACCGTGTCCAAAACTGGTTGCCTCAATAAATCCCTCGATATTGTCATGAAGAGTGTAGGTCAGTTTTTCCAGAGGGAGTATTCTCAGAACCTCTCTATACCAACCGTTTAGTGCAGGGGTGTCTGTAGAAATCCAGAATTTGAAAATAGTCTTTCTTGCTATATATAATAGTACACATACGCATTTCCAAAACATATGTGCATATGTACCAATTTCTGAATTGCATTTAATACATGTAGGAGAGCCCAGACCAAGCCTGCTCCTCAATAATGGTGTTTGGTTTTAAATTGGGTCTCTCTAACAGTATTACAGCTCATAATAGTATGTGTATTTGCTATAACTGATGCCCAGATATTTTCTTCTATCTGACATTCTATATCAATCTGCCACTGCTTTCGGATGTGATAAGAAATAAATCTTTTTAGTATGGGTTGTTTAAGAATGCCTTCCAAAGAAGACACGTTTGGAGCATGTATGTTTTTTGGTATATAATGTCTTATTTGTAAATAGCAGAAAAAATGAGAGTCTTAGCTGATGTAATGATGTTCTATGTGCAGAAATGAAAGCAAAAGGCTGACTCTGGTAATGCAGAGGATAGACTGTATTGTTGCTCTCGTCTTCCATTACTGATAATTAGATGGAGAAGCTAAAGCGAGCAAAGTGATAAATACAGCAGTGTTTCCAGGCAGCCAGAAGCCAAACCGTTAAGGTAACTCACTCGGTACAGAAATGGCAGAGATTTGCAGGATGTAAAGGAGTCAAAGACAGGCCTACACCGCCGCAGATGATCAGAAACCTGGAGATGGGCTCAGACTAAACGCAAATTTTCACCTTGCATTATTCGTGTAAATTTGACCACTAGACCAGTGGTTCCCATAGTGGGTGGCCAAGGATTCATTTTCATTTTTCATTGTACATTTTACTAGTGCTTCATAACATACACACCACCACCAAAAAAACAAGGGGACGTTCACTTTAAAGCTGGTATAATCAATGTTTTTATAATATTAAAAAGTATCAAATGACAATGTGAATACAATGTGACAATGTGAAAGGGGTTGCTCATAGTAATGAACCTACAGAGAATTTTCACCTAAATCTGCAACTCAGCTTTACTGAGCTTTATAGGAAGTTTCAACTCATTGTTCAGCAGTCTGCTTTGGTTCACTCTCACTGCTCTCAGTGTTGTTTTCAGCGAAAAAGCTCTAAAAACCCACTGTACACTACCTGCTCAGCACTGTGAGTTTTCTAGGCACAAAACAGGAAGAAATAGCGATCGTCAGATGGAAGTGATGGAAAGATTTGCCACTCTAAATAGGCTCAAAGAAACGTTGATACATCTCAGCCATCAAGAGACACAAAATCTGAGTGTACACTGAAAGCTACTTCACTTTGTGCCACCCAGGACGGATTTGCATCTATTCGCGTCCACTGCATTGCATCTTTGCACTGACTTGATGAGCAGCCAGGTCTGAACAGAACTTCAGAATCAGAACCAGGATACCAGTGTGCACATAAACATACTCAATGTGTTAACTGGATAACTTTACCTGCATCTGAAGTGATAAGACATAGTAAGGCACTGAGCCATCTTTAAATTTCACATGGGATGACAGTGTCCCTCAGTCTTCTTCCTGTGTCTCTCTGTACCCACTTTGCTTTTGAATATTTTACATTGTGTGTGCCTGCAATCCAACTGCTCTCAGCTGAATATGCTTTGTTCTTTCTTGTTTGTTGCGACTAGCTGTCTACTTGATGTTTTTAGCACTGCCGCAGTAGTACTGATAGTCGACCCCTGCTAGAATTATGAAATGGTGTTTTTGTTTTGGTAGGTACATTTAATTGAATGGAAACAATCTGGTGGTTTAATAATTAATAAGCAAACAACTGTCTGTGTCTGTCCTCAGGTTGAGGCTCTGAGTGATGCAGTCTCTGTTCGGTGGAGGGGAGCTGGGGCTGCTGGGTGGAGGCGGCGACGCAGGAGGCCTGAAGGAGGATGGCTGTGGCAGTGTGGCGTGGCACTCCTCCACCCTGCCCGCCGACGATGTCTACTCAGCCTCCCACTTTGCCCTTATCACCGCCTATCAGGACATCAAGACGAGGCTGGGCTGCCTGGAGCGAGAGAACAGTAGTATCAAGAGGAAGCTCAAGATCTATGAGATCAAGGTGAAGGGTTTTTACGCCGGATCACAAAGTCAAATATTACGATATTAGTTGTTTTTGTCCTTGTTGGTATCAGACAGACGTTCTCCAGCACCGACAAGGATAAGGCTAGTTTATTTTTTGATTTATTGGAGGTCTTTCAAAAGGGGAGTGAGCTATCCACTCACCCTTAGCATTTTCCATTTGTATTGAGGCACTGAGATTGTACACAAAGATAAAAGGAAAGAAAGCTTTGGTGGGCTTTGATCCTCGACCAGCGGGGGAATAAACATGACTCCAAAAGTGGGAGATCATTCTACTATATCTAGGCAGAAGGCTACTGAAGTTTTAACTCATGTTTAAGTAAAAATGTTCCATTTGTAACAACCATAAGGAGACCTGGAAGCAATGGAGCAAACTGAGGGGCTATAAAATGGGTTCTGTACACATAATCCCTTGTTGAAACTGAATTAATAGCTCACAGAAGCTAATGTAGCTGAGTAAGCACAGCCCTTTAAAGTAACCATGGACCCCATTTACGCGTGGTATTAATCTGTATATGGACAGGGTATCTGGATAAGATGGAGGTCACAGGCTTTTGCATTTGTACACATATCAATAAGAATTCCTATTACCTTGATTTTGGCCGCATTATATTTGGATCTCTGTGCAAATATGCTAATTTTGTAGGCAGAGCTGGCAGACTTGTCAACAAACATGGCATGTCTCAGGTTAGGTGAAGCGATGCTGCTGTACAGGCTCTACTTATTTTTCCTTGTTGAAGAAGTGGTTGTCTGATGATTTATGTTGGGCTTGCTTAAGACAGCAGGAGTAAGTCAAGGGGTCAGTATTAGGGCTGCAACTATTTTCATTATCGACTAATCTAGAGATAATTTTCTTGATTAATCAATTCATTTTGTCTATAATTTTGTGTAAAATGGCCACATACTTTCCCACAGCCCAAGGTGATATATTAAAATAGCTTGTTTTATTTGACCAACAGTCTAAAACCTTAAGATATTCATATTACCTTTATAAATTACAAATAAAAGCATCAAATCCTCACATTTGAGAAAGTTGGAACCAGGGAACGTTTGGCTTTTTTGCTTGAAAAATTACTAAAATTATTAATCAGTTATCCAAATATTTGCAGACTAATCAATGAATCGACCAGTCGCTGCAGCTCTAAGTCAAACCAAGTGATTATTGGATTTGTTGAATAGGAGTGGATAGGCCTGGTGTGTGGAGGCAAGAAAGCAAGCAGGGACTGAACTTCCCCTTTTTCCTTTATCACGTATTTAACCGAGTGCAACACTATGAATGCCTTTGAGGAGATACTGTTTGAAAGTGTGACGTAATTGGTCTCGAGCGTACCCTCCTGGCCTTTAGGTGACCTTTGCTGGTGAATTTTTTTTCATAAAAATGTGGTCGAACTGTACAGACGTAACATGTGTGTTTCCTCATCCAGATAAAAAAATATCCACATTTTAATACCAGGTGTAAATGTGGCCATGTAGTCCAAATGTTACTGATTTATTCAAAGGCTAGTTGAGAATTTATTGAGTTGTGAGGATTTCCTTCAAGGACTCACACAGCTGAACTGAAAGTGATAAATTATCTTAATGTATTTAGATTAATGTGAAGATAACAACCAATATACTGTATGACCCGCCATAGACTGTGGACCATACATTTTGTAAATATACTTCATAATATAGCTTTGTTATTTCTTCATTGATTTTATCTTAGGTTAAACCTACTGACACTGACGATATTGGTTTGATTAATTGCGTCAGCATACATTAGGATTATTGGTGAAATCGATTGGGAGTCAGCAGGGAAATAGCTACTGTATATGAAGAATGGTCATGTCAAAGGGCTGCACAGAGTTCATAAGGGCTCATCCAGTGGGTCATGAAAACAGAGTTTTGGATGTTTTTTGTTGTTGTTTGTTTTTTTACCGTAGAACGTCTACCCTGATCCCAAAGAAAATGAGCTGTACTGTTCAAAATGTTACTCTGTATCTAATATAGAATAACTATCAGCTGAGCTACTTGGCTTAAAGTCAGTGACACCGTAAATATTTCTGCATAGCCAGGCCTGTTTGCTTAGTGGTGGAAATCAGACTGCTTTTCGGTTGGATGAGAGTGCAGGTGAAGCAGAAGTCCACCTCCTAGCAGTAGCTGGGCCAACAGACAGTTATAAAGGGGGAAGGTAGGGCGATTGAGCATAAAGGAATAGCGTGGGAGGGCAGAAAGTGAGGAAAAGTGGAAAAAATAAGTGGAAAGAAGGAGTTAAATGTGCGGAAGGATGCAGTGCAAGACACAAAAAAGGGAAAAGAAATGAGGCAGTAAAAGGAGATAATGGTGTAAAGAGCAAGGGGGAGATAAATTGCTGAAAATGAGAACAAAGGAGGATTAAAGAAAAAAAATTCTATTAATTATTATTAATATTATTATTAACTAATTCTAGGAATTATATGGTGATGAAGCTGTAATGTACCCACTTTCCCCTCAGCTTGGGTTGCCTAGATGTACTTCAGGTGCATGAGGACTTTAAACAAGCTGTGCTGTTTACAGTGCTGGAAAGAGTATAGTATCAATAGCTAAGCACATTTATTTTATTTTTTGTCTGAGAGTAGAGAGAACGAAATGCTTCAAATTACAAAAAGTTATCAAAGATGCTGCTGTACTTGAAATGCTGAGGAAGACAATTCCAAAAAGATGCAAGCTGTTGCCGCATTATGGTCTACGAAGGATACTGTTGGTGGGGAAACTGAAACAGAATCTTCTGTGATGTTGGAGCTGAACATCTGTGCAAACTGTAGCTCCAGAAAGCTTTGATTCTGGGAGATTTGCATCAAACACGAATGATTAGTTCTGATGTTTTTAATATATTTGTTTTAGAAAGGTATTTTATGATTGATTTTGAAGAATAAGAGAGATGAAAATTGCAAATTGATGGAAAGGCACTTTGTCTTTCCTCTCTTGACATATGTGTCAGTGCAGAAATCCTGCATCCTTTTAGTGAGCAGCTGTTACTGAAGGCTGCAACATCGCTGCTGACTTACTCACAAGCGGCAGTTTGTTCAGGGCCCATTCCCAGAGAGACAGGTGTTGATTTTGGGAGAGCAGGTGCAGATGTTGGCTGTTTGGAGTGGGAGTTGTCACACCTGTGCCTCTGTAAATACAGCATGTACGGGTTTTTTTTTTCAGATTTAGTTAATCAATCGAAACAATACAGACATCACAATATTGACTCCTGAAATGTTCAAATCTTCATGTGGAAAGACCTTTTGCGCAATTGCAAAATTCTGGATTTTTTTCTATTTTAAGCTTTTTTTGTTTGAGTAGTGGTGAGTGTTGCTGCAGGCTTTCTCTAAATACACGATGCATAACTACAGCTGCTGTAATGATGCAGATGGGAGTGCTTCCTGCTGCTTTGAACATGGGTTGAAGTGAGGTTGTTGAGCTCCCGATGCTCGGCAGTTTGAGGATTCTTGGGCCCCTGGGGGGGTCTGCCCATGTTGCGAGCATTTACTGTTAAACTGAGCAGAGAGAGGTGTTCTGCTAAATGGAAAAAGGTTGTTTGCTCCTCAAATAGACATTGCATCAGCGGCAATGACTTCACACAGAAAATGAAAAGCCCCCCTGCTCATGGTAGGTACTCTAAATGTAAATGTGTTCATTTAGGTTAAACCACACGCAGTTATATAACCTGTCTTGTGTGTTTCTATCACAGGATTCTGCTACCAAACAACAGTTTAGCTCTATAACCAGACAAATTGTTTACTTCAAACGTAAAACTGCAGTAAATGTAGTACAGCCCAGAAACGTATATTCTACAGAATTATGATGACATAATCAGTCATATGTGCATAATTGTAGCTGCATATAATGCGATTATTTCTGCACATTTTAAATGTTTTCATGTAATGCTGTTGCATCATAGTTGCACCTGTTTCTCTGTATTATGATATACAACAGGAAATATGTTTTCCCTCATGAATGATGAGTCGTAGTGAGGCAATAAAGATGTGGATATGTTACCTATTTTTTTCTTAGAGGAAAATATTCTATATTTTTCTTATTGTCAACAAATCCCATAAAAAAAACAAACCCAACAATGAATTGATTCTACACTCAAGTATTGTTTGTGTAGCCAAAGCCTGGTATAGCTTATTCCTCTGTGCTCCATTGTAGTCCAAACACTATTAAAAACACATCAGTGAGTCACACTGTTGCACTGGGTGACATGCTCCTTCATTACCATGAACACACAGTGTAATTTATTTTGACTCAATCCCACACACAATCCCACACACACACCGCCCTGCTGCTGGAAATACCCACTAGCACTTCAGGTGTGTATTAATACGCATCTGAAAATAGTCCCCAACAAATGCACTATTTCCTCCTGTTTGAGTAACGTTTGCTAAAAACTAGTGACCAGCTGTTTTAGAGAATTACTGAACCTTTTTTTAAAAAAAATGAAACTATATATTTGTGAGGTGTTTTTAAGGATTTACGTCTTCAGTCTTCAGTAGGAACCAATGGGCTTGGGGCTGAGTGCCACAGACAGGGTAAATCAGAAAGTATCAAGAGACTAACACATTGTGGGTTTTGGACTTTTCATGGGATTTGTTGACAATAACAAAAATATAGAACCAGCCTTATCCTTTAAGTCTGTGAGCCATTCAGTGATGCTTATGATACAAAGCTTTAAACATAGCAGCGCCTCCATTTTCCCAATGTGTGTAATGTATCAAATATAATCACTACATCCAACATATTATAAATTGCAGACAATATTCTCCACATTTTTACAAAAATCCTATCTGCCCCAGTTTACATTTTTTGTAGGATGTGCAGTTGACTAAAAAAATAGCACCCGACTTGGCTAATCGGTGTCATTTTGAAAACGCCACAGTAGAGTGATGAGATGTGGCACTCCCCTGCGATTTGAGAAAATCAGATACGCAGTGTCTGAGATATTATGATTGGCATAAAAACACTATAATGAACATTGTAGCACCGACTCTTGGGCCAATGGGTGTCATTTTGAAAAAGTATTTATCCTTTTCCAGAGTTTTGTCAAGAAATATGGACAGACGGACACAGTAACTGATGAATGAGTGGACAAACAGCAGCTGAGTCACAGACCATCGCCAGAAGAAATTAGAAAGTATGATTAAAGCGACTTGCTATGTAAATTCACAGATTAGTTTAGGAGGACTGAAAAATAAAATCTAGTTCATGAGAAAAAACATGACATTAGTAAAAACACCCTGGTCCTCTGAGTGATATCTGGGCCAGACAGACGTTGCAGTTGATACAAGATGAATGTTTAATGATCCCCGTGCGAAATCATCAAAAATTGCAGGATACAGCAGCAAAAAGAAGTGTAAGCACACACACAAACAAAATTATAAATAAGAAAAAGGGTTCAGTGACTGTATTATTTTACTACCTTGTTCTCTAACCATATCCTTATGTCTAATTCTATGTTTCTATAATGTCGTTTACATCTTTCTCCTGCAGTTCCCTATGATCAGCGAGTTTGGGGAGAACACCAACTCCTACTGCTCCTTTGAGAGCAAAGAGACAGCGCTGCTGCACTCAGAAAATGGCAACCTGCAGCAGAGAGTCAACGTCCTGACCCACGAGGTAAGAGGAGAGATGAGGACAAGAGGGTGAGGCAGAGCGGAAGAAAGAGGGGGGGTGGAGGACATGGGAGGGAGGCGAGAGGTGGGGAAGGAAGAGAAGATGTGAGAGAAGGCAGAGGCAAGATGGGATATGTACAAAATCAGAGGAAAATCCCTTTTACTATATTTTCATTTTCATTTTTTAAATATACTGGATAGAATAAAAACCTTATCACACCAAAGGTTTTTCTCAGTGCTTGAATTCTGCAGAAATCCCTCCCTGCATGTGAATTAATTGAATTAAAAGTGAATTGAGGCCAGCCCTGGTGGACATACGCTGAAAGATGTCCAGAACTAATTAAGCACTAAAGCTGCTGTCCATGCAAAATTACTGAGATTGGATGTTTTTAAGAAACCGTCCAAGGAGCGCTGTGACATGGGATTTTCACGCTGGCGTTCTATTTTTGAGACGGGGTATAATTGGGACCAATCGTGGCCAAGATTTTGCTGAATGTGTACGCCTTAAGAAGGAAAAAAAAGTGTCCACATACTTTTGTCTTTTTCCAGCACATCCTGCAGTGGACGTTAGGATAACACATTTTGAAATGAATTGATATTATTTAATACATATACAAGTGATGTCAAATATAAAACAAGATGTGTGTAGGCAGTATTCCAAAAGAAGCAGCACTACTTTTCTTTTATATACTCGAGTGTAACTCCCTTCCAAAAACGGACTGGGGTGAGAGAGGAGAATGGCAGCACCCATAATGTGCTTGGGCTACTCATTCCCTTTGCTTGTAACTCTACAGTTTCTCTAACCGTGTGAACGAGAGCGTGGGGAAATAGCAATGAGAAACGACTGACACAGGAAGGCAGTGGTAAAACTGGTAGCGGCAGCGGTAAAAAAAAGAGCTAGAGAGAAAGAAAGAGGAAGGAAATGGTTTATGGGAGCAACAGAAACAATTAGCGTGGGACACACAAGGTCACACGGCTCTGACACCAGGCATTCAGAGTGAAGAAATGTGCCACGGCTCACTGAGCATGCTCTGTAGGGACACGACCCCCCCTCACCACCACATACACACACACACACACGCACACACACACACCTTATCCTCTTCCTTTTTGGTAAAGTGGTGACTTGCAGTTATCAAGGAGAAGTAGAGAAAGGTGACATATTTCCTGTCAGAGAAGGCATTAGAGGAATTTAAAGGTCACAAAGCAAAATCATTTTGTCGTGTTTTTCCAATAAAATGGAGATAAAATTGCAACTGTACAGCTTCTCCTCACATACTGTCTGACTCATGTGACAGCAGCGTCTACACACAACACGCTCAGTTGGTAGACTGAGTGTGTTGTGTGTAGACGTTGCTGTCATTGTTCATTTTGGGAATATACACCACTAATTCTCAATATCAGCTGACATAAGGGCCTTAAAGTGGGTCCTACTTTATTACTTCTTGAGGCCATGTTTTGCCAGAGTGTCCCCATGTCAAAAATCTATTTTCAAGACCTTCATTATTTCAGTTTTGTGTTTATATTTAGCTTATTCTTAAATTACACAGCAAATCTGGTGATAAACCAGGTGTTATTCCAGCAAAAAACTGCACACACTGAGCAGAGAGAGGAAGAAATGAGGGGTTATTAGCCATTATGACAACACTGAGTCTTCCCTCAGTGAGTGGTGTATGGACACTACAACAGTAGTGGATGGAAATGCGCATTAGTACTCATTTTCCTTTGCAGATTTTCTGGAAACTTGGTTCAAATTTGCGCTACATTTGGATGGAAACACGTTCTGAGAGCTTAGCAATTACTTTGACGAGTACAGTGTTAACTAGTATAAAAAATAAATAAGATCCTATTGTCCAGCTTTAGCAACCCTGCCCATCTTTCCCTCACAGAAGATGTGGAAAACCCATGTTTCACACTGTAATCATATCAAGTGTTTTGTACCGCTGTTTGTAAAAGACTAATTAAACTAAAAATATCAACACCAGACAGCTTTGAACCTAAGAGGCCATTTAAAACAACAAACCAATCCCACATACAGTGTCCAGACTGAGGTGAAAATTTAAAAGGTGATACTGAGAACATCTTCAGAGTTTAGTTTCTGTGTGCATCTCCTTACACAAATCTAGATCCGGAGTGATGCTGCTCTCCTCAGTCACGATGCTTGTTGTCAAGCCGTCCTCACCTTGGTGCCAGTTTTCTACAAGCATATGTTACCATAGACACACTGAATAGCCCTCATTGCTCCGGCACACAGCAGTGATATACCTCTTTGTCCTCGCCGGCTCTCTGTTTATCGCACTCCCTTGCTGCTGCTCCCACTCTCATTCTTCGCGTTGTCTAAAGTGACCGTATTCTTGAGCAAAAATCTCACTTCTGTATCTTCGCCTGCTTTAAAAATCTCTTCATTTCACTCAATTTGGTGTCACTGCCCTCAGATCTGTCAACAAGTATGTGATTATGGCATCCAGTGACATTCACCCCCCTTATTATGCCACAGCTTGAGGAGAATAGATCAGCAAGACATCAAGAAAATCATTTTTTAAAGTAGCATTGAAGATGATTGTTGAAATCATCATTTGTCGAGATGGGGGAGGCTTTGCTATGTGCATGCTGAGGTGTCAGGATTTCAGTGTCCTAAATTTGCTTGGTTACGTAACAGTTTCTTAAGAGACACATTTGATGACTCTCACAATGGAAGTTTTTGGTGTTTTTCCTCCCTCTCTCTCTTTGTGAGGAAGTTTGAAAACTGACAAAGAAGGAAAAAAAGTAAATGTATGTCAAGCCTTTTTGGTTTTTTTTCTCTTCGGTCTCAGCTTCTCTTTCTCTGTATCTCGCTTCAGCTCCAGAAGAGGAAGGAGAGAGAGGAGCAGCTGGAGGATGTGATCCAGGCCTACGAGAAGATTCACATGGAGAAGAGCAACCTCCAGAGGGATCTCGACAAGATGGTCAGAGACATTTTTCAGTTCATTGCACTGTGCATTCGTTATTTTACAGTAGCTTTACACATGAGTCATATGGCTCATTAATGAATTCTTATAGTTTCACACTCTGCTGATGGGGACCCAATATAAAATATAAAACTCGGCATGGCTGACATCATGAACAGTCAATGATGTAATAGATGATTACATCACCAAATACGCTATATGGCCAAAAGTATGTGGACACCCCTGTGCATATACAGTATGTTTGTGAACTTGTGGTCGGGAGCTGTTTTTAAGGGTTGGTTCCAAAAAAATTGGTGCAAAAATGTTAATGTGAGGCTTCAGCAGTCTGAGTGTATTTAGCGTGAAATTCCCTCTTTGTTGTAATCTGCCTCTTGCAAGTCCCCCATCTTTGTGGCAGTGCAATACAACATTTCTGGACTAACCCTTTTAAGGATGTTCTGTGTACCTAGTCACTGTTTTCTTGAACAAGTTACATACAATCTGTATCTGAATATATGACTGGAAATAATACTTTCTCCCCACCTCACTGGGTAATATTTTATGCTATAAAAGAATTTAGTCTGCATATCACTACCCCATGTAAATGGTAAATGAAGGGAACAGTAATGTATGTATGTAATCATTTTTCTCTCCATTACATTACTTTTACATTTGTCACTCTGAGATTACAACCAAGAAAAAAAACACTTCACGAAATACATTGGATCACTTTGACTGTGCACGGTGTACAGAGACTACACTGCTCATTTCAAAGTAATTGCCTTCTGAGCAAACTTTT
The DNA here is from genome assembly GCA_008360985.2 of Macquaria ambigua. Taxonomy (NCBI): domain Eukaryota; kingdom Metazoa; phylum Chordata; class Actinopteri; order Centrarchiformes; family Percichthyidae; genus Macquaria; species Macquaria ambigua. The sequence continues at coordinate 46,672 of VMKM01001632.1, read as the reverse complement.
TTCATTACTTCTTAAACTGAGTCAACAGTCCTTCAGAGAGAAGAGTCCTTTTAGAGTCATTCAGTGAAATTGCTCCTCTGACTGTAAGGGTACATATCTCCTGCCAAAAATCTTTTTTGAAAATATTTAATTTAGCAAATTATTGTAATTGTGTATCCAAGATACTGCAAGTTCGTATCATTACAAATATATAAAAGAAAAAAAAACGTCTAGCTTTATCTTCTAACTCCTCTTGTTGTGCAACTGTGAGAATCTCATTTTTTGAACACATTTCTGTAACAAATGGTTGCAAATGAAAGTCTATCCAGACCAGGTAGAGGCTTCCAACTGAACAGATTGGCTGGCTGGTCTTCCCCAGATCCCCTCTGTGATAATAAACTATCTCACATGAGAGTGAAGTCCATTGAGCAGCTCATGCCGAGCAGCCTCAGCAGTTGTGTGATTAAGGGACGAGGTGCGCCAAAGATGTTGGAACTGCCACCTGCCAAGGACTGACAGTGTCAGTGTCACCTGAAGCTGTGGCTGTGATCGGCTCCAACAACCTACTGGGCCTCATTGACCTTTAACCTTCCAGCAGTGCACTCACTCACTTTAGATTATATATATATGTGCGCATGTTCATGCTTGTCTTTTTTATCTAATATTTTTCACAATGACAAGGAAAGACTCAAAAATGACAATTAAATAGAAATTATTCTTCCATATTTTCAGAAAGGCTAACAACCGCCTACACCACCCTTGACTTCCATCTCCACCACTCTGCCCTCCTCCCCCGTTTCTGGTCAACCTGTCGATATAAATAGAAACATACATGAACACTGACATAGATCAGATGTCCAAATCAAGGCATCAGCACGGCAGATGATAAACTACAGTAAAAGGAATAATCAGTGTCTGCCACCATGTAAACCACCGTGTGTGTGTGTGTGTGTGTGTGTGTGTGTGTTATCAAGAGATATAAAGTTTTACAAACATCCCCATGATCTGTTCTGTAACATGTCTAACACTCCTGATGTTGGTTTTGTAGATGAAGACCAAAGATGGGCCGTGTTTTCCAGCATTTTTCACGTGTACATAGATTAAACTTTTTCGGGTAAACTGATGAAATAAACCACCAATCCCTGGTTGCAAATATCAGTACTATAATATCAGTGCCAGGATATGAATGTAGATTAGTGATAGTGATATTTAGCAGCATTTAGCATGTTCACAAACTTAGCGGGTTACAAAAAAGCAAAGCTTTGTTCCACCTCAGCTGTTAACAGTTAGCCTGGCTGTGTGGCGCAGGCCATAAGTGCCAAAGAATGTACTGTATATGACCTCTGTAAATATTTTAATCCTGTATACTTGTAATGTAATTGGTGGATTCAAATAAAGCATAGAAAATGTGTGCGATTACAGACCAGCCTGGTGGAGAAGCATGTCGAGCGTATCCTGAGCCTGGAGTCTGCTCTGAGGCAGAGGGACAACTCCCTGCAGAAACTCAACATGCAGCTGCACAGCAAAGACATGCAATACCTGCAGCTGCACGCCGGCCCAGACACACACAGTGAGTGACTGTCAACTCTCACTCAGGATGTATATGTATATCAGAGATGTGCTGGTAGACCATTTTTTTGTATACGGTGGTGAAACACTCTGATGTAACAATAACACCAACGATTTCTGTTACCATCTTTGCCCTGATTAGCTCCATTTTCAGAGGGCACTGTGAACATAGCACAGCACTCTGGCATTCAGTGTGCAGGATTTTTTGGTTCTTTCACAAAAATTAACAGGATGAAAATTGAGCCTTAATTTATGTATCTGTATTTAATCAATAAACATATGCAATATAAATGTAAAATACAGATTTCAGAGGGTTGTTTGGTTCAGTATTTTGGTTCATGTACTACTCAACTCTGATGCCCATCAACTGTTTCATTTTGATAGTTACTGTAAAGTAACAAAAGACATTTCTACATCAACCACAACAAGTGCATCTAAAAAGCCTTGACACCAGTTATCTCTGTTAATCACTGCTCATATTTTCTCTATGTCTCAATCTTTTATCAAATCCAACAATCTGGCTGGAAAGCATTTTAATTGAGGTCAGGTTAATCCTCGGCCTGCTTGGACATTTTGTTCCAACTCCTCAGTAACAGTCGCAGAAGAAGAGACCTCCAATCTATGCGGGTGCTAGTGATTGAAACTCAGTCATTCTGGCTTCAAAACGTTTGTTGTGAAGTGCCTGGTACTGCGAATTTAAGCATTTCTCTGTATTATTCAGCCTGTTGCTTCCATCTGTACTGTACAGTGAATGATCCCTATTGTGATTAGTCTGCATTACCAAATGCTAGGAAACCTGTGACATAATTTGACTTATAACAATGCTAATTAATTCCTGTATCAGAAATAGAAAGAAAGAAAGAAAGAAAGAAAGAAAGGTGCTTCAAACAAGGCAGGTCACTCCACTGCTTTCACTGCATTTATGAGAGAAAAAATAAAATCTTAAATCACTTAAGATTTGGGATTATAAAGCCAAACAGCCTCACCAAGTCAGCAGATTCCCTCATTTTGAGACTGCAGCACAGGACTCCAGATAAAATATGCAGTCCACTACTGCTGTAGAAGAGCTTCTGTGAAACTTGAAGAACTTCTAGAGTCAGTAGATGCTAAACTCTGCCCTCTTCAATGATGTGGGTGGCTGATGGAAACATGGAAGAAATGTGTCACCGCCACCTCAACAGATGCCTCTACTGAGGGTATACCTCGGTGAAGAGGAGGTATAATTTTGCATAGGCATCAAACTCTTATATTTAATGGAAAAGAAGCGTATAAGCTTTTTTGTACCTTAATTTGTGTCTGCGGAGTCAGAGTTTTTATGGTAGTATTGTTGATTAATAGCTGTGTGTGTATGAATGAGGGTGAGAAAATATGTTGTAGTGCAGACTGTGTACAGTATGTGTGCACCTGTGATTGCACATACGAGTGTGGTGGTGAGGAGGCAGAAGGAGCTGGGATATAAAAGATGATACTGTCTTCTGGCTCAAGGACTGAGTCTGTGTGAGCGGAGCTGAATCACTAACATGCCCACACAGATCACATCACCCAGGTACAAACTGAAACATGCTGCCCTTGGAAGAAGTCCGCTATTTTGCTCTTTAATACTCATCTATTGTACAACGACCATGGACAGAAGAACTCTGCATTAGTCAGGAGAAAAGCAATGAAAAGTGTTTTGTCTCGTGTTTCACGTCTACATTTTCTCTCTCTTTCCCCCTCTGATGCTTCTGTTTTTTTCCTCCCAGTGCTGGACTGTCCAGCCTTGACCCTTCAGAGCTCCCGCAGCCTGGACACCCTGTCCGACCTGAAGCTGCAGCGACTGGAGGCGGAGCTTGAGGGGGCGCGGCACGAGGCCCAGGGGGCATGTCAGCGGGAAGAGGAGCTGAAGGGGGAGTGTGAGAGGCTGAAGGAGGACATGAGGATGCTGCAGAACAGCCAGAGGGACAGGGTCAGTGTTAGTCTGCTTGGGGTGCCAGTTTACTGCGTCTGGACCATTTAAATGATGTCAAGAACACTGTCAGACAAGTAGCACTTTCTGGTGATGCATTCCCTTAACTGTCCTGATTGATTTGTGAGAAGTATTAAGACAAATGTCAATGTCAAATGTATCTCCAGATAGATATTGATATTGAAACCCCAGATTATGTTCAAAGCAAACGTTTTTGAAAGTTTAATGCCAACATTTTTTAATTTATTTCTACAATATCGACTCATGTCAACTAAACAATGATTAAGGTATGGTTCAATCGCATACAATCGATATTTTTAGAATAACATTATATCAGATGACAATGTGAAAACAATGAAAACAACTCAATGAGAGCGGTGAGAGTGAACCAAAACAGTAAAATTGTGGGCCGGACAGCTGAACAATGAGCTGAAATTCAATATAAAGCTTCGTAAAGCTGAGGGGAGCTGCAAATTCAGCTGATAATTCTCTGTAGGTTCATCACGACTTGTGACCCCTTTCACATTGTTTTCCATTGTCATTGGATACATTGTTATCATAAAAATACTGATTATAGCCGCTTTAAGGTTCTGATATGGTTAAAAATTGTTTGTGACGGGATGCAAACTCAAACAAACTACACAGCCATCCACCACTGCGACTTCTACACCATTACCAGGAAGTAGGACATACTACATTCTGCATTGACACTCAACGTGGCATTTGACATAAATTGCATGCTGCAGAATTGTCCAACATGAAGATAATTCCTAGGGATTCTGGACTGCACATACTTATGGTGGTGGTCATCCTAGAATGAAACATATCAGAGATGATGAAAAGTGTTACTCAAACAGCTTTAAAGCACCAGGGGGTACATATATTTCTGGCTCCAGTGGGACACAGAACCCTGACCTTGCCAGTTTAGTGTCAAGCTGTAGGCAATGAGCTGCATAGGGACTAAAGATCCCAACACAGCAATGTCAGAGTCAGGCTCTACCCAGGACATGACAGAAAACTGTCATCCAAGTTCCTGTTTAATATGCAACTACAGTTTTCCATTAGTGCTGCACTCAATATTGTACCTAAAGGAATGGTTTGCGAGGGAGAGATCGATACCACTCTCATGTCTGTACGTTAAATATGAAGCTACAGCCAGCAGCCATTAGCTTAGCTTAGCACAAAGACTGGCAACAGGGGGGAAACAGCTAGCCTGGCTCTGTCCAAAGGTAACATAACATATAAACCCTTGTAAAACCACAATGTGACGTTTTTATGCTTCAGCTGCGGCTAAAACAAACAAGATATAAGGTGTTAAAGGTGGTGTAGGCATTATTTTTTTGGAGTCATTGGGCAAAAAAGATAATAACTCAACATGTCGAACTGTTCTTCAGGTTCTTCTCACAGCTGATTTGCTGCCCTTTAATGCCACATCACAGCATCTTATTAGTTACTAAAACAAGAACAAAATGTCAACTTTCCAATTACAGTAATTCCTCTCTTTGTTGGAGCAATATTGCTAAAAATGTGGGCTTCTTGGATGACTTCACCTACACATAAAGGTCCACAACTGCACACGTATACAAACATAAACACACATACAGTGCTTGAATAATAATTTTCAATGACTAGAACCTGTTTTCACCTACACCTACTTTGTTTCTGACAATGTTACCTTCAAACGTGTTGTCTCGATGGGCTCTTACTGTCAGATTTTGTCCAATATTCTACCAGCACCTGCATGCTAATCTAATTTCACGCTCTACTTCGGCAGGAAATGACTTCTCCGTGCAAGCAGTGTGATGTGGAGTGGATAAAGAAGGTGGGAGATGAGCAGTAAGTGACCACAGCCGATCTCTGGGCAGAGGGAGAAGGAAGGTAGGGAGGGGAAGAAATAAAACCAAGAGCGATAGAAGGAAAGCAGGAGTAAAGGTAGTTATGTCAGGAAGGAGAGATGGTGGTTGAGGAGCATCATCTACGGCAATGACAGAGGAAACAAAGAGCAAGAGGATGAGAGCAAAAGGAGAAATGTTTCGCAGATGAACCACCGCTGCTCATCTGTATCTTTATTCTCCTGCTGTGATGTGCAGGCCGACCTCCAGGGGCCTCATTAGAAACTAGAAACAAGCTCTCCATTGCACAGCATTAATAAAAGAAGTATTATTGTTTTTGCTCAAAAGCTGCATTCACTATATACTCTACTATATGTGCATTCAACTGTAACACCATTGTTTCTGTATTAAACATTTGCTCAAGGAGGTTTGGCAGGAGATTAGTCTGTGCAGTAGGGGGCAGTGTAAGCACAGTGTAGGAACCCTTCCTGTCCATTTCCTCATGTCTGTGTGTTTGTTGGACACCTCTATGTTACATTAAGTCCAGTCTCGTCTGTCTATGCATTCTTTCTCTTATTCCTCCATACCTGAAACTACACAAAAAGAGCAATAGTGAGTATTGAAGCTGCTGTGTGTTCCACTCATTTCTGTATCACTTACAGCCAGTGACAGAAATGTGTTTAACTTGTGTTGAGAGGAAGGAAGGTAGCTTATTTTCATGCCCTCGTCAAATTGCCCCAGGCATTGCATGACTGTTTACAAGGTGTTAGAGGTAAAAAAAAATAAAAAGTAAAAACCACAGCAGGTTGGGCAAAAGAACTCCCACACACTGAAACCCCAGAAGTGTTTCGATAGGGAGCAAACTGAAAGTATCTTGTGCGGCAAAAAGGCTGACTTTTTCTGAGAGTGTGGTGGAAACCTACTGCTTTTTCCAGACCTTGGTCACCTTTTGGTTTTACTCAACAATATAACTCCCACTGAAAACCTACAATGCCTGTACTCTATTTCCTGGTGCTTTTTCTTGTAATTGGGCTCATTTAGTGTAAACTGCACAGATTGATAAGGAAGACTTTGCATGTGCTGTGGAGCATATTAACCACCGTTGCCCTAATAATCATCAGCACTTTATAGTCTGGAGGAGAGTCTTTTGGGGGAAATTGGTGTTATTTAAAATTGAGGTTTCTGTCAATAAATTATGTTCAATGTGATACTTTTAAAGCTCCAGTCCACTGAAATTGTTGATACCAGAAATTGAATTGATGAATTCATGAACCCTTACGAATGCAAGAAACCTTCAACTTCTAAAAGCATAACAAAGTTTGTGGCTAAGTCCACAACCAGTCACATTTTCGTGACTACATTTGTGGAATTTCATTTGCCTCACTCAAAACTAATGATACATGAATGAGCTGCCCTCACCAACCACAAGCCACACTGCTGTAGACACTGGCAGCCACCTGGCAGTACACCCACCCCTCCACACTTCAGCACACAGAGCGACTGACTAATCCCTCTTCAGCTTTCAGAAAGTGAGAGCTGTTTCCAATAAATCACGACATGATGATTTGAAGTTGAAGTGGAATTCCCATTTCTTGTTGAAAATTCAAACGAAGTAATGACATGTTCAGAAAATGTAATTCTGCCTAATATTGAGCCACAAAGTGTAGCTTTTGGAAATCCATTTTTTTTTACATTTTAATTGATAATTATCCCCCTTAAATTTACCAGGCAGCAAAGCTCAACACACTGAATGATTTGTGCACTGTGGCTTGGTGTGAGGACTGTTTGACACCTCTCTGTGTTCGGCTGAAAGAGCTTCATGTGCATAGCAGAAGTAGAGTGTGACAGAGTACGGACTGCAGAGTGTGAAAAGCCCCCACCGTTTAACACCTGCCCCTCCATGAGGCTGGAGACATGCAGTTTGTACATTTCTTTTAAGTACCATGAATATCTTTTTCCGGAAAACAGAACCACATAGTGACATAAGAATATCGCCACATCATGCTGACCACTGTGTATTCAAGCTTTACTCCCGAGGCCATGTCCTTAATGTTAGTGTGTGAGCTCCAGTATGTTTGAAAAAGAACATTTATTATTGCTCTACGTATTAGCCAACAAAGAGGAGCTCAGATATCACAGGCAGCTGCAGCGACCGCTCTTTCTTTGAAACATCTGATCAGATCAAAGCTTAGACTTCAGCCCACACTCCCCCCCCACCCCCACCCCCACACACACACACACGCACACACACACACACACACACTCTTGTACCTGATCGATGTAGTGGCACTAATCTTTCATCAATGCTGCATCGGCATTATCACACCCCTCCTACACACTGTACTGTACATTGTACAGTATGTGCGTGTAGTTACATGCATACAAGCGAAGATAAAGGAAACAAACAACGTATGCAGGCAACCGTACAAAGTATTTTTAGACATACAGAGCCAAAAACAAACAAGGGACCTTATTTCACTGAAACAGGCAATGATTGAGAAACCCTGTTAGGTTTGTGCCAATGTGCACTCGTGCAGGTGTTCACACGTCTGCTTTACTACATGGTACATGCGTGAGAGGTGTTGCAGTCTGACCCAGGTCTCTGACACAGACTGTCAAAATTGAAAAGTGAGACAGTGTGAAAAGGAAGAGGTGCATGAATCTATACTGTCGAGAAATTCAGCATTTAGAAAGAAAGATGACAATGCAGAGCTGAAGCTAAGAGTCACCTGAGGGTAGTGACGAAAGGAAGTGGATAAATTACATTTTATGGGCGCTTCGGCGATATCAATATACTGCATGCTCCACCCACCATGCCAGTAAGTAACCTAATGATTGTTATTTTCCTACTGATGCACAAAATGTAGTTATATGTTTTACAGGAGGCTTTTACCCAAAGCCACAAATATGGAGTGTGTGCTCTTTTAGCACAAACATCGCTGAATCATTTTAATGTCAGTACCAGGTTCCACCAACTCGTTCCACAAAGAAGGATGTTTGTTGTAAGGTGGGGGATGAAAGGGGGGTTCAATACCCCACTCTGTCTGAGTCATAGCAGGTCGGTGGAAAACTAGGTGGGCCAGTTGCAAAAGCCAACAAACCAATGGAAGTTCTGACTGATTTTCAGATTTTTTGAAATTGTGAATTTCCTTGAAATGGGGTCCCAGACTTTATTTGAACTTATTTTGGGGTGATAAACTTGTAGTAGTGTATCCTGGTTTAAAAAATGTGTGAAGAAGCAATGCAGCATTGGGTTGGCAAGCATGTTTTTCAGTGCACGTCTTTGCAGATATCTGTAAAATGTAAAGAGGTGCAGAATAAGATTGTAGTTCAGAGGTAAAAGAGAATCTGCTGTAGTACAAAAAAAATATATGCAGTGTTCCTCTAACACATACCAAGCAGCAGGCTTACACACACAAGTGGGAAGACTCAATTAAGTTAGTGCGCGGGTGTGCCAGGGAACATATTTTTAATTAGACCGTGTGTTTTATTTGCTGTGTAGGCAGGATGCATAAGTGTCTTTTTTTTTTGGTGCTGGCATTGCAGTGGAAGTTCACATCTATTCCTATTTATGCAGAAGAAATCCCCAAGATATGCTGTGTTGTTTTTAATCGTTTTATCTGCCACGATCTCTATGGAGCAATGAGCTGAGTCAAATTCTAAATCAACAAAGAGGTTAAATAATGCTTTATCAGATCTAAACCTGGCAACCGTCTGGCGCAAAACAAACGTCCGCATTTTGTCTGTATGTTTCCGTTCATCAGTGACTGGTGTTTAAGTTTTCTGTACTAACATTTGCTCTCATAAGACGCTTTATTTCTTCTCTGAACTTTTAAATAGGGTTGAAAACTTTGGGGTACAAGTGATAAAGGATTGATAAAAGCATGCCACTTTGGTGTACTTTTTTAAACTATTAAAAACATTAAAAAGATAGAAAAATGCTAAAATGCCAATTATAAGAAAAGAAACCTTTTTAAAGGAAATGAAAATGCTAAGAGCAGATACAGGAATACAGGATCGAATGTAAGATGGTTCACAATGAGTATTTAAGGTTCAGTCAAAGGCAGCGCAGAACGTAAACTTTTTTAACCTTTAAACAATTTAAAGGTGGTCACAGTTGGTGCAAGTTTAATATCCTCTGGAAGTTATTTATGAAACTAATCAAAACTTAATTTTTTAGGAAGTGTGGGTCTTGATACGAGAAATTACTCAAACTGGCGAGATAAACTAATTATCTTAACATATTTCAAGTTAGATTTCAAGGTTTCACGTCTCGCCCTTCTTGCAGTGATCATTCTAATTTACCACTGTGTCAGTGCTGGAATGAGTAAATTTCAGGTCAAGAGTGGGGAGTTTATAAAAATTGGGTACACATTTGAGATAAGCTGCCTGTTATCAGATTTGAGGGCAGCTGGCACCGGCAGTGACTAACTACTATAGCTGCTTCTTTCTATCTGAACAAAATCCTCTGCCATAATGCAACCTGCACTGCCTAAATCTCTCTGCTTTTAACCACATACAGTAAATACCACTCTTTATCCTATTTAAGCTCAAATAGATGCTTAGAGATGTACAGTGTGCTAAGAGATTATTCCTTATATCTGCTTGTATAATGCTTGCCTCACAGTAATTTATATTGTGTGATTCAGAACAGTTTCATGCTAATGAGTTGAGACCAAGTCAGCTCGTTGCCATGGGTAAAAGACACAGAAGCATGCAAGCCAACCATGCTTGTTTACGGTTCTTGAAATAGAGTTACTCTGTCAGTAGGGCCCTGGAGAGAGTCATGACACATCTTGCATGAAATGGTGTGATTTTATGCACTTCAATTATGCGCTGTGACTTGCACTCTAAAAATACAAGTCTGTAAGTCTCTCAATTAGCCAGCCTGATCTGTATGGCTGCATCAGTGCTGCAGAGCTCAGATCAGTGCGGATTTGTGATGCGAGTTCCATACATCTTAAAATATTAAAGAAAGCCTTTGATTAACTTCCACCAATGGTATACATTTTGATAATTAAACAGAGATTACAGTGTATGTATACTTATGTAGTTGTAATACATTAACATTCCTCCAACATTTTAATATTCTGTGATGACAATGATTATGATAACTACATAATTACCCTCCTTCCTCCTTCCTCCAGGGTGAATTTGGCTCTGGCCTACACAGAGTTAACAGAGGAGCTGGGACGCCTCCAAGCACTGAGCTGCAAGCAGACGGAGATCCTGAGGAAAGCCTCACAGGAGCAGGCTAGTCCAGGTTAGCATCCACAGTACCCATGAAATTACTGTATTTATTACTGTAAATTACAAATATGGAAATCCTGGGTCACTGTCCTCACAGTCCATCAGTGGTGGAGGAAGTTCCTTTACTTGAGTAAAAGCAATACCACACTGTAAAAATACCTAATTACAAGTAAATCCTGCATTCAAAGGGCTACTTAAGTCAAAGTATGCAAGATTATCACAAGTAAAAATACTCGACGCAGAAACCCTGTGAGTGTTATTATTATATTAGTACTGATGCATCAATGTCCAAGTACAGTTTTACTGCTGTAATATTGGAGGTAGAGCAAATTTTAACCACTTTATATACACTGTTGGATAGTTTAATCTGTAACATTTCAACAGATTTTATAGGCCAATCATATGTTTGTGTGTGAAATCTTAATTTTGTTTTAATGACTGTAGCTGTCGAATAAATGTAAAAAATACAATATTTCCATCTGAAATGTAGTGGAGTGTAAGTCAAGTAACTCAAGTAAAGTACAAGTACCTCAAATTTGTACTTAAGTACAGTATTTGAGTAAATGTCCTTAGTTACATTCCACCAGTGAGATACCTGCTAGAAGAGGATAACTTCAGTTGACAAACAAATTTATATGTAAGACTTTGTAAATTTAACATAAAGAATTTGAATTTTTTTAGATAGATGCTGGTATTAAATGTAATTTCAATAAATTACAATTAATACATTATGGCTAAATGTTTGCCTGCGCCATTCTAATGACATAATAAAAGAACTGGTTGTGATTTGTTTCTACAGCGTTCTCACTTAAAAGTAAAGATTGAAACTAACATAGATATGTTGTACAACTTAGTTGTACAAGTGCTAAACAGTAGCAACACCTTTCTCTTCCTGCACACAGTCACACACACATAGCTAATGTCTCGCAACTGTGCATCTACTACCTACCACAAACCAAAAGACACCACATGCATTGCCTTTCCTGAGCTGTAGATAGTACAAATTGGAAAATTATATTGCGTAAACTGCACATTTTTACGCAGCTGGCAGTGGAACAGAAAACCCCAAACTGCATTTGACTTCTCACTATGGTCGTGTCACATTAATCTAGAAAACGTGACTTGAACAATCCTGTAACTAATTAAGCAAAAGTGCCATTCAAGTGATATGATTGCCTCTTGGCTATCTTTAACAACGAAACAAATACTTTTCTTCAATCATTGAAATAATCCAGGGAACCTGGGAATGTGTGTGGAGCCATAAAAGGTCTCATGGGTGTCATACTGTAAGTGTAGGCATGAATAGTCCCATTTGACTGTTTCCTCCTCATTTGGAGGCCCAGAGAAGTGCTTTAGAGCACAAACACCCCCTCCCTTTTAACACCTCAACCAACCGGCCATAAATGATGTTTCCTCTTTCATATGGGAAGTGGAGCTGAAGTGGTGACTACAGGGGTGACTGACTCATCAACATATCTTGTAATTACACGAAACAGTACAACTGTACCTGTGCAGATCTAAATCTTTTTATGAATACATACTGGTTGGTACAAAAGTGTTGTAGATGTCTCCCCTCCTATTACGCTACATGGCCAAAAGTATGTGGACACCTGAACATTACACCCATGTGTGATTGTTTAACATCTCATTCCAAAACCATCATCAAACCAAGATTTTGGAACTGTGCAGGTCAGTCAAGTTCTTCCACACCAAACTGGGAAAACCATTTCTTATTGGAGCCGGCTTTGTGCACGGGGGCACTGTCATGTTGAAACAGGAAAGGGCCAAACACAAACTGTTGCAACACTATTGTCTAAAATATTATTGTATGCTGTAGCATTAAGATTTCTCTTCATTGGAAGTAAGGGGTCTAGCCCAGACTATGATGAACAGCCCTAGACCAAAAGTATACCAAAATATATGCACAAGGGTGTCCACATACTATTGACCATATAGCTGGTAACAGGTTGCCAAACATGTTTTTACATATTTGTTTTGTTTGTTTTTCTTCTGCGTTCCCTCAGTCCAGCGCCACTCTCCCATCCACCACCAGCGCCACTCTCCAGTATCTCAGCGCCACTCCCCCATCTCACAGCGTCATTCTCCTGTCCCGCCTACGCAACACCACTCCCCAATCCAACAGAGACGCTCCCCAGTGCTGCAGCGCCTCTCCCCAGACATGCACCGCCGCTCACCCCTGCTGGACGTCAATAACGGACCGGCCTCTTATTCCTGCCGCCCACCCAGCCAGCACCTGAGGGCTAGCTTCCAAGGCCGTCGCAGTTACTCCGAGGTTGCCGACCCCTCTGCTTACCAGTGCCCGCCCCGCTTCTCCCTGGACCCTGTCTCCACCCTGCCTAAGCCCCGACCCTACATTGAGGGCTACCCAAAACAGCAGCCCCAACATGTGGGCTCTCCTCATGGTGGACTGCAGCACAGAGGCTCCCCGTCACCCCATCAAGGTGGTGCAGGAGGAGACGGGGGCCTCGGGGAGAGCTCCATGCGCCACTCAAGAGAGATGCCATTCCCACTGTCTGAGGTGGCCCACCTACATTTTGAGCCCCCTCCTCCATCCACACCGGCCCCACAGCCCCCACAGTCCTCTGAAGATGAGGAGGAGTGGACCTGCCCGCATCCCATCAGCCCACCGCGGACACTGGGTGTGCTCTCTTCTACAGTGCCCAGTGGTGTCATGAGAGGTCCAGCGTCCTGCTCAGCCTTTCCCATCCCTCAGAGGCCTAACACCTTCAGCTGCCACCCGCAGCCGGGGTACATGTCAGCAGAGCATGCTCAGTCCTGGCCTTCAATCAATGTGAGTTTAAAACAAAGTGTAAAACTTGATTATATCTGTGTAAAAGAGTCAGTACAGCTACATGTTGTTGCTACAATGATTTTGATACCATGAAGTTGCCGCAGTGAAAGTGTACAGTGTCCTGCGTCAGTTTGTGACAACTGTAGTTACTGTGCTGGTTCACAGAAAAGAACTTGTATTTAACCCCAAGACTCTTTCTACTGAGTTTTTTCAGACTGAATGTCATCATCTAAAGGCCTCTGTCTTTACCGTGTCCCATCCTAGTTCCTCTAAAGTAACTGTTAAGCAGAAATACAGATGAGAAGCTTGGACAATCTAATGTCTGTGTGTTTAGTATGGAGCTGAAGTCAAGATATTTTAGCCTAGTTTAGCATAACAGGGGAAATAGCTAGCCTGGCTCCGTCCAAAGTGAAAATATAAACCTAAGAACATCTCTAAGCTGACTAAATAAGACATTGTATCTCGTTTATTTACCCTGTACAGTACAGGAACAGTGCAGAAATGCTCTTGTAGGGTTCCTAAGTAAGTGCGCAATCATGACATTTGTGTCAGCATAGATTGAGTGATGTGTTGATGTGCACAGAAATGTTTTTATACGTAAATGTTGCATATGTTGGTTTATTGATTTCAACTGGGAGATCTTGCCCTTACTCTTCCTCACCCTCGTCTACCTTCCCTCATTCACACTCTTCTTCTAACTTTCTCCTCATTGTTAAATGTATTAAAGAAATGACCGGCTATTTATAACCTGCTTATTAGGAAATAGCAGAATATAATTATTAAATAATGTTGGGGTAAGTTTTGGGGTAAAGTTGGGATAACTTGGGGGTAATTTCCAAGAAATTTCAAATACGTTACTTACTAATTATCACCTACTTACCATGAAATTCACGGACCTGTAAAATGAAGTGTTACCACAAAACCTTAACTTTAAGCTTTGTCAGGTTAGAAAATGCTTTTATTTTTGAAACAATGATTTCAACAGTTTTGGAAAGCACTGACAAATGACCTCGTCCTGCCGATAGGTGCGTCAGATCAGAAAACACTGTGTGTCCTTCTGGAGGGCAATTTCAAATGACATACTTTGTTGTAGTTAAATAAGCTCTGTGCTTAACGCACAGACATGAAACTGATATCGAACTTCTCATCTTACTCTCGGAAAGAAAGCAAATAAGCATATTTACCAAGATGTTGAACTATTCTTTTAATTAGTCTTCATCTCTCTTAACTGAACTGGATTACACAATGAATGAGTACTTGGATGAGAGTTTCCACCTGGATTTACCACTAGTCGCAATATTTCATGGCAAAACCATGTTGTACAAGTCTGAAGTGATCACTCAACAAGTAGTGATGTAATTTTGTTGCCTCCCACAGAATGACTAATACAATCCAGTAAAGTGAGTAAGGTGAGGACCACATGTGATATCTAATTATGTGTGTATCTGTGTGTGTGTGTGTTGCTCTGCAGCTCTGGATGGAGACCGAAGAGAGTGACATGCGGAGCTGCCCTCTCTGCCAGCTGATATTCCCTGTCGGTTACCCTGATGATGCCCTCATCAAGCACATTGACTCCCACCTGGAGAACAGCAAGATCTGATTGCCATGGCAACCAGCCCGCACACATCTGCGCTCTCCTCTTATAGATTATGTAAGAGATTGGCAGACCCGGCCAAACGGAAAGTCAAACGTAGAATCACAGGCGATCCATGAACCAGTTAGCTATGTGCGATAATCTATAGGTAGGGATGCAAAATGGGCGCAGGGGCCTTTTATATTTAGGAAGTACTTAAACACGGGTCTGTCTTGGACTCATGAGTCCACATGCAGAGTCCTTTACTGTTTACCCTGAAGACAGCTCTGCCTGTATATTCACTGGCTCTGGTTGCTGCTGTTTTGTTATAAGTCTTGTTGTGTGGTTTCAGACAGTTTCAGGTGTAGTGTTGTGTTTCGCTTCACAGTGTAGTACACTTTGATTTAGCAAAGTAAGCCAAAGATGAGGTATGAGAGGCAGGCTGAAAGGTTCAGGGGCTCTGCATGTCAAAAAGTTAGTTCCAGTGTTCATCAGTAAATGATCAGGGAGATCTGAGGTCTTTTAAAAACAGACTATTCTCACCACTTAGCTTTAAATACTGTACATCTGCTTGGACATTTTCTATCTCACACACATACTACAGTATATTTTGCAGAGGATTCTGTGCAGTAAGTGCCAAGGACAGTGATCTGGTAGAAGTTGGCTTATTGAAATGACAGATTTACAAAGTCATATGGGACGGTGATTAGTCATATGAGTGAAGATCTTAAGTTTTTGATGCTGAGGTAAGGAGAAAATGACACTGTGAAGGAATTGAGACTGATTGTCTGTCGATCGGGGTTTGATGCCAGTTCGCTTTCATTTCTCTAAAACAAGGAAGTGCGTTTCCATGGCAGTTAAGAAAGTATAAAACATTCCAGTCTCACATTTCGTCTACTGACAAGCTGGGGAATATGAATGTGAAAGTATGTTTGGATCAGCGTGAAGGCGGATTTTACCCAAACAGAGTTATGATGATGCCCTGCAGGGCGGGGCACTGGTGTTGTGTCTTCTCTACAGGTGGAGGGAAAATCTTTGTCAGAATATACCTTTATGCTTGCGGCCTGTTCAATAAAAGTATCTTAGCACTTTAAGTTAGCATAGCCTATACAATGTATCTGTTTTCAGTCCCCATATATATTTTCCATGTATAATTTACTATTTATATTGTCAATCTGTAAGGCAAAAAAATATGAAGATATATTTTTGCAAATGTTGATGCACCACATGTCTCATGTTGGTGTTTCTCCCATGTGCTTGCACACTGCTGTATATAGAGGAGTTGAAGATCAAAATCCCACCACATGGGATACTTTTCTGTACAAAGACTTTAAATTATCAACTGGGATTCTCATCGGTCTTCCTAAAGATCTGACCTTCAAAACAGTTTGATGTCACGACTGCCCAGACCACCCAACAAAAAAAAACAAAAAGAAAACAAAAAAAGAACACACACAGCTGGCTGCATGAAATCAAGACTTCTGACCTGCTTTGAGGAAAAAGCGGCAGGCTTTTTAGTGTACTGTATTTCTATCTCGGAGATCTGATACCAGAAACATCATCTCCAATCAGCAAAGTTTTCTCTGCAGGGTTTCAGCAATGACAATACTCTTCTTCTTTTGATACGTGGGTTTAATTTTTATCACGAGTGGAATCTTAACTCGAGATCTGCTTGTGGGACTTGAAGTTCTTTTGGAAATAAAAAAGAAAGAAAAAAAACATAGTTACACTGATGTCAGCTTATCTAAGGATTTCAGTTACATGTGCAGTTTCTAATGTAGGGGATGTCCCTATACAACCACCCATGGATTTAAACTGGTTTGAAGTTACTAAATAGCTGAAATGCGGTAGATTAGAGCATATAGGACAGTGAGTGTAGCAGTAGGATGATGTTGATGATGGCTAACTTCTACCCCACTGAACTACTCTTGAGCAACACACTGAATCTCTAGAAGCTCTGGAGGCTTTGCTCCAGGCTATGACCTTCAACGAAGGCTTAAAGAAAAGAGAATTTTCCAGTGGGGGTCAAGGAATGTCAGATTAAAGGATAATTCTGGTTTATTATCACTTGGACCTTATTTTAGTAGGTTTTGACACTGGTTCTAGTGGTTATGATAGCATTGTACTCACCTAGTTAATTGCTGAGATCTGGGAAAGCACTATTATCGCTAAAAAAAGAAGTCAGACAAGTTGCTGAACTGCTCTTGCTGGCGAGCTAACTGCTAACACGCTAGCCAGCAGGGCTAGTGCTAGTTCCCGAGCTTCTCTCTAACTTTGTTCACTGTTATTCAACATTTTGTTAAATAGAAAGTTATTGAAGAGGGAAAATAAAGTCATTTGCAGGCTTGTTAGCTCATTAGTTTAGCTCTGTCACTAACAGGACTATAAGTTCACACAGGTTATTGAAAAGACATCTTTGTAACGTCGACTCCTGTCTCATAATTGTCTGCAAACCACTGCCCTTTTGTAGAGCAGTTTTTACACCGACAGAGGAGGTTAAATAACAGTGAATGGTGCGAAGCAGATAGTAAGATTCCTCCATTTTGGATTTTCTGGCTTTCTGTTCCCAAGAAGCAGATGCACCCACTTCACACAGCAGAGAAGTTTAAGGAGTGAGCCTAGTAACTAAATTGATCACAAGACGGGATGCCTCGGGATTTGTTTGAGCCATCATACTTTCGCGTTGCAGCAATTAATCGGAAGAGCATGTTGCAATGTCGGGAATAAAAAACAACCGTTTGAGTTTTTTCTCCTCTGCACTGCTGGTCTGGCACCAAGCTGAAGTTAGTTTCATAATCACCAGCTGGACACATTTTATCCAACAGAGCCTTCATCTAGTTAGTGTAAGGTTAGATTATAACAGCTGGACCATTATTAGTAGTTCTGTGCTGTTTAAGTGATTCACTTGGTAATTACAATGTTATTATAACTGATAGATCCAAGTTGAAATAAACAGGAGTTATCCTTTAAAGAACCTCATCCCGAAGTGTACAACAAAAACAAGGCAGTGCGGAGATACTTGGCCATTAAATCAAAGAGGGCTTTAATGACTCCCAATTATTCTATACTGTATGTATGTTCCTATATCACTCTGTGTAAAAAATATTTAAAGTTGTGTACAGGCAGGTATTTTGCAAGTGTGTAAGGATAATGCAACATGTACTCTATTATTCAACAACTTCAAATTGGAGTGTCTGTAAATCAGTATATATAATCCTAGCCGCACCACCACACTGAGTATGAATTATATACGAGTTATGTACAAGTACTACCCTACACCTTTCCTCTTTTACTCACTATGTAGTGGTATGTCCTCTAGTCAACTAATATCCAACTACAGTCGCAACCTACAGACAAAAATCCATCAGTTTGAATCTGCGGGATATGTGACAGTGAGCACTTTCAGGCTTTGTCACACATGACATCAAATACTCAAAACTGACTATACGACCACAAGTACACCAGGTTTAAAGAAAAATCAAAAATGAACGTTTGTCTGAAGGTTTCAGTCATTATAAAGAAATAATAAGGCTCTCTGATGCACAGTTTTCTAGTCTGATTTATCACGCAGCAAAGAAAGAAAGAAGCACAGCGATCAAAATGTGGATAGTTGTCTGTCTTCACTGATGTAATGTTGCATCATAAACTATTTAGTCAGCATCAGAAAATGTAAAAATAAGTTAAACTGCATTTGGAAACTTAATGTAATTTGATTACGACTGCAGTAGAGGTACTTTTTTTAAGTAGAAGAAATGCTTAAATTTTCACAAACAAAATGCAGTTTTTTTCCACAATCAGAGAACCTATGGTGGCTCAGAAAAAAAAACAACAACAAATTATTTCCTGTATTTTGAAAAACAGAGGACATGGTTACAGAGTTTCTTGTTCATGTCAGTGTGTGCGAAGATGCTGCATTGTGGTTAATGGTGCTGGGACGTTGTTTGCAACCACAACCTGTTGGCCAGCAGCAGCAATGCAGAATGATCACACCCTGTATGAACTAACAATGTGACGCATACAGATGTTTACTCTGCAACACATCCGCACGTACACAGGCTGTGCTGAGGTCCATCACATAAAGATTATAATTGCTAGTTCAGGTTTAAGATTTTCCTCAGTTTTTGTGTCCACCGACTGTCAAGATATAGAAAGTAAACCTCAAAATCTGAAATCATCTTGTCTGTTTGTCTTCTTTTTTTTGTGCCCTAACAGCAAACTGACTCCTTGGTTTACTCTGGAGATTAACAAAGAGACAGTGGAAAGATCAGATCTATCTGTGTTAGATTAAAATTAAATATTTCTTTATTATGAAATTTCACTCAAAATTTCCCTCAGATTTACTCAGGAGACAAAACGGCTAGATTCAACAAAAAAAAAACAGTTTTTAAAAAGTCTGATTTTTCATTCTTATATAGCTCCACTCTCCTATAAGTAACTATGTGAGTCAGGTTGTTCTCCTGGGTAACATTAAACGCACATGGAGATCTCAGTCAGCACTAATGAACTCTCCACAACACTAATGAGAAGTAATGTCTACAGCATTTGTGTGGTGGAACAACACATTCAAGGACTTTACGATTGTGATAAACGAAAGGAAAGCAACAACAGAGGTATATAAAGAGTCACTTTTTCTTTTGCTCTCTGTCTGTAAATATTCCTATAAATAAACTGGAACTTGCACTGAAATAATGTATGAACTGGCTTCTTTATGCACAAATGATGATGTCATTTGCTCTCGGCTTCATTTCATATCCTCTTTCTTTACTGATATTAACTTTAGAGCTTGCATGACGCTTGAAATTATTTTAGGAGTTACACAGTTTGTGTCTTCATTCTTCAATTTCCATGCTTTTAAAACACTTTTAGAAGCATAAATATTGCTTAGAATTACACTAACTACAAAAAATAACTGCTGTTTGTATTCTTAAATATTTGAAAGAGAACATATAGTATGTTCAGTCTATGTGCTGCATCCTTAATCTCACTTCTCTCTGCAGAAATAAATGTCGACACAAAGGTAAAGGAAGTTTGGCTTGGTATTGAGTGCTCAGACATGTGACAACAGAATATTGAAACTGAGTATTTCACAACTTCACCTAACAATGTCCTTTCTATTTTTACAGTGTGTTATTTAAATATTGCACATGTTTTTTGCATGTAAAATCACCTGGTGGGAAATTCAAGCCTGAAATGTATTCATACGTCTCAGTTTTAGAATGATAAAATGTTATTAGCAAACATCATTCACCACTTGACAGATATTTCTACAAAACTATTTAGCAGTGGAGGGGTAGGCATTTAAATTAGGTTTGACAACAATATTCAATGTGCACAATGCTCTCTGTACACACTAAAGATACTGCCACTCACACACAGAGGCTGGATGGACGTGTGTGTTTGCTGTTGTGGCTGCAGAGTCCTGAGGAGAGGTAATCATGTGGTTAGTCAGCCAGGCCCGATGCTCACTGCGAAAACATCCGCAATTGTCTTGTCGATGGTCCACTTCAGAGAAGAAACAGACTGGAAACGACCTCAACAGCTGTCTCTGATACATTTGTTAACAGCTAATATTTATGTTCCATAGATCAGAAATAAGTTATTGCATGAATAAAATAATTTCAAGTTTGCCAGATTGCCAGCTCACATTAAAGTTCAGTGAGGTGGATGATGTATAAACTTAGGCTTGTCTTTTAGTTAATTAATTACATTCATTAATTATATTTAAATCTGTACCTATCCAGATGTCTCATGGACTGCTTAACCTCATTTTATTAATGAATACATTTATAACAGCAGGCTTGATGGCTATTTATAATGTAAAAAAACCCATGACTATTTATTCATGACTTACTGTAATTAATAACTGAAACTGTATGGCACTGATAAATGAAACCTTGTAAGTTCCTTTATTCAAATGTGTGTTCACAAGGTTAAAATCCCCAAAATGTTTTTATTAGTCTTTATAACACACTATTACTGACCTAATGACTTATAATCTTTTTATGAAGGTGTACACACATTTTCTGTCTTGACAGTTATCATCCAGCCATTCAAATCTCACACTGACTGTTTTTGTTTGTTTGTTCTGACTCATTTTGTGTGAAGTCAAGGTCCCCCTTAAGCTGCCAAGCTTCTTACCAAGTTTGTTTCCTACATCTTTAGCTCTGTGCCGCTAACCTCAATACATAGCCTACCTCAGGAAAAAGAAAAATGCACCCACCCATCCGGGCCACAAAACCACAAACTCTGGTAGACTTAAATGAGAAGCTGCAGGCAGTACAAGCCTGCAGCGAGAACTAACAGAGAAAAACCACACGAAGTCAGTCAATAAGTGATGAAAAGCAGAACTTTCTGCTCACTGATCAAAAACAACATCTCCTCTGTACTTACACATATGCATGCATCACTCTGTCTTAAATGCACACACACATACACATGAACAAACACACAATTCTTAGAATCACTGTTTTTTTTTTTGTTTTTGTTTTTTTTGTCATTTCTTCATTTCCAATAATCTTCAACACATCACTTCTTGTCTGTTGCTTTTGGCAATAAGGTTAGTGTTTAATAAATTGTGATTAATTGTAAAGTTTCTTGTTTTAAAGTTTTAGAAAACTGTATGTATGTAAATAAACCGTTCACTGCATTCAATTACTATATATAAATATATAATATTTGTTGTTGTTGCTGTTGTTTTTCCATTCATTTACAGGAATGACTCAGCTTGTGAGGCTTATACTGAGACAAATATGTCACTCAGTGTCACACCACACGTTTCTATGATGCAGTCCATTACTGTTGAAACACTGCTGACACTTGTCACTACAACTTTTGACTTTGGACTTTGAACCACAGAAAAATCAGGGCAAGGAAAGTGAAATTGAAGGGCTTGTTCTTCCCTCAGCAAACAACACTGATGTTTCTTTGATCAAAGCACTTTAAACACAGTTAAAAGCAGTAGTAACTTTAAACGCAGCAGAACAGTGAGGAATGAAACATATTTTGACATCAGCAACTCATACACTTAATGATAAAATCTGTATAACTAACAATTTCTCAATTACTACATGAATGTAAATTTAACAGAAAGTAGTGGTGAGAGCAAATGAGGAAGTTTCCCTCTTCTTCTTTTTTGCACATTTGATCTGAACCCAAACCTGACCTGAAGCCTTATTCACTACACTTTAATGGTGGGATAACTGTATACATGATTTCTAAATGTATATAATGATTCTTAACTTTTTGGTTTGGACAGAAAGTGGAAACCATTCTGCTTGGGGCTTTGCAGATTTTATTTATTTTTTTAAATCCCTCTTCTTGGACACATCATCAGTACAGAAGCTGTTCATTTGCAGGTAAAGAAAAACAGTTTCCATCCCATGTTTAGTTTCCATGTGGGAAGTGTTTTACCAGCCCACTAGATGGCCACATAAACCACATAAACCACTGAACTACTTCACTTCACACCACAGCAGACTCTGGCCAAGTCAGATTTACATATTGTTGGTCTTGGCATTTATTATAAAACAAAGGAAGGAACAAGCTCTACTTGTTGCATTAAGGGTGCTTGAAGACAGGAGCAAAAGTCCATTTAATTCACATGTGAGTTTAAAAAAAGAAGGCAGAAGCAATGTGGAAGTGGTCTGTTGCTAAAGATTTAAAATAAGAAAAATGTTAGAAGAGAATTTGTGAATTCTGCTCCTACTTACATTTGTACCCTTCTTGAATTTCAAGTTGAAACAAATGATGGTAAAATTTGACATTCATGTGATTCAACACTAAGAGAGAAAACATCCACATTCACTTTCCAAAAGATGTCCTCACCTTCAAAAAAGTGTCCTGACTTCCAAAAATGTTCTCTCGGTCCAAAAGTGACTTTACTTTCGAAAATATCTTCTTACCTTCCAAAATGTCCCCACTGTGCAAAAATGTCCTCACTCTCCAAAAGTATCCTGACTTTTAAAAATGTCTTTACTGTCCAAAACTGTTCTCACTTTCCACAATATGTCCTCAATTTCCAAAAGTGTCCTGACTTCAGAAAATGTCCTTACTTAGAAATAATGTCCTCACTTTCAAAAAGTGTGCTGACGTCCAAACGTCCATTGCTTACTTTTCATGTAGATTCCACTTCGACAGTCGAGTTTGTCTTCACCTCCACTTAGACTACGTCCACACTAAGCTGGCTACTATACATTTGAAAACACATGCTTTTCATTGTGTTTTGCCTGTCTGTTTGCATTTCTGACAAAAATTTAGCTTTTTGAAAACAGTCTCCAAAGTGTATAAATCTGAAAACACCAGCCTTGTGTTTTAATAAGGGAAACACAGTCAGAGGCTGAGTAGCAGTTGCCTGTCGCCTCTAAACCATGTGATCACTTATTAACCACGGCTGTTGGTATTAACTTGTGTTTAAGTTATTTTGTCAGGTAACGTCATGATCATAAAATAGTGATTTGATTGAAAATTTAATTGAAAATATGCGAATGAGAGCAACTTAATTGTGAGTTTGTCTGTATTAAAACACAGTATAGGTGATAACAGACAGCAGGAAGGAACAGACATTTCAGTGTGGATGGAGACCTTTGCGAATACGACCTGGAAACGCTAGCGTGGATGCCCGTCGTTTTCACACGTAAATGGCATTGTCAGATTTAGCAGGTTAGTGGATGTAGTCTCACACTGTGTCACATAGATGTGCAAAAAGACACTTAAATATCTTAAATATACTTAAATATCAAGCAATATGACTACTACCATAGTGTTGATTGTTGCATGACATTTTCCTCTCAATGACTGAGCTATATACAGTGATACAAGCGATCAGATACAGATTCACCACCTGCTATTCTAGTAGGAATCAGTGCTGGTGTCCCACATGCCTCAGTGACAACATGTTCATTATGTCGGCTGGCAGCAGGCCCCGGCCAGAGATCGAAACCCTCAGTGCTGTGGCTGAGTGAGTAAACACGCAAGCCAAAAAAACACATACAGTACGATGAAACACAAACACACATATTCATATAAGGATGAAGACAAAAACACACACCACCACACACAGATGCCCACACATGTGCACACACATATCCATCCCAACCCTCACACACACACTTACACGCTCTGACACTCCAACACACGTAATCTGCACAGGTAGAGGCACAGCTAGTGTCGGCGTGAAGCGGTGAACTGCGTTTGAACCGGCGACCTCTGTAACTCACCCATATTGATGGCAGGCAGTGCACTCGCTCACAACACAGCGCTTCAGCAAGCATAGCATGGCCCCAGGGACTGTAGGCGTCAATGGGGGGAAGGGGGGAAGGGAGGGGTGGATGGAATGATGAAGGGGTTGACAGACGAGTGAAAAATATTGCAGCTCAAGTTTATATATCAAGGCGTTATGGTGGAATAACAAAGAGACAGACAAAAGGGGGAATAGTGACAGACTGAGAGAGACATTAACTTACAGCATGCTATGCCCAGTAGGTAGTTTTAGTGAATGGTGCTAAAGAGATAACACAGTGGTTTGGGCTTAATTGTTTTACTCTTTATCCTAGGAGAAGAAGATTAAAGACGTACTCAGGTGAAGCTCTAGTATGTAAGTCAAAAGAAGTTAATCTTTAAGTTAAAGTTAATCCTCTTTCTTATATACTGGACTATGAGTAGGTTAAATCTGTCTATGGCCAGAGGTATGTGGACACCTGGACATTACACCCATATGTGACCATGAGCATCTCAATCCAAAACCATGGGTATTAATCTGCTGCTATAACAGCCTCCACTCTTCTGGTTTCAGGCTTTCTCAGTATCCCTAGCAGATTCCCCACCTCACAAGTTACATCCAGTGCCAATGTTCAGTGTGGCCTTCAAGTACTGAGGTGAAAAGTGAGGGTGTGGAGGTTTGTGTCCCATCACAGTCCTGCAATTTACATTTGCCTTTTAACCAAGTGTAACCACAATCTTTTCTTAACCATAACAAAGCATTTTAGTTGCCCAATGCTAATCATGCTGTAACCATATTTGCCATAACCGCGATGTTTCCCCAAACCATAACCACATAGTAGCTGCTATGCGCAGATATTGAAGCGACAATTAAACAAAACGTTGTCAATGAACGCAATCAAGATTCATAGAATGGTCCAATATCGAAGTTCTTGTCTGACAGCGCTGCCTGGCTCGCAGTCAGTGATCCAGTTCATCCCAAAGGTGTTGGATGGGGTTGAGGTCAGGGCTCTGTGCAGGCCAGTCTTCCACACCAAAGTGGGAAGACCATTTCTTTATCGACCTGGCTTTGTGCACGGGGCCATTGCACTTTATCTAGAAACAGACTACTAGTCAATAACCCCACCTATCCACTCACTGCTTATTCATTTTGTTCTTGTTCCTGTTCTATCTATCTATCTATCTATCTATCTATCTATCTATCTATCTATCTATCTATCTATCTATCTATCTATCTATCTATCTATCTATCTATCTATCATTATGATGTTGAAACAGAAAAGGGACAAACACAAACTGTTGCCACAAAGTTGGAAGCTCACTATTGACTAAAACAGTGGTTCCCAATCTGGGGGTAGGGACCTCGCAAAGGGGTCCCATGATAAATCTGAAGGGTCACAAGATGATAATACAGACAATATTTCTGTTACACAAAATTAGGTTTATTTTTTCTGACTTCACGTTGTCCACATACTTTTGGCCATATTGTGTATTATAATAAAGCAACAGCATTAAGAAGGCATAATTTGTTTATGTATCTGTTTGCAAGTAAACTGTATACACAAATAAAGCCATTCTATTGAGCATATGTGTTTATCTATGTGTCCCCACTGGATAGAGCGAAATCTTCATTTTTTCCCCAGTCATGTGATCTCTCCAGGACCACACAGATTGGCCTCCGACAACATTAGGGGTGACACAGAGGTGAGCCACCGTCTCCATAAATCATTCATTTAATTTTCATGTATAATTGCCTATTTTTTGCATTAGCGTTGCAGTGTAAAGTCAAAGACATCCTCGAGAATCCTATATGAAAAATTTAGCTTCATGCAGTGTCTCAATACAGTGCAAACATTCATATTAGCATGTTCTTATCCATAACACATTTTCCATTATGGATGTTAGAAGGTAACAGGCAGTATTAGGATGGAGCTTTTCTAGGAGATGCCAGTTATTACTGTCAGCACTGCCTTCTACTTTAATATTTGATCAAGAACAGGCAGCCACTGACGTATCACAAGGGTCTTTACCATGGTATTCACCTAGATGAAATGGCTCTCAGATGCCTGACACACAGTACCAGTGGGTTCATCTTTCTCCAACTGACATGGAAGAAATGACCTTTTTGAAGGCAGGCCAGGTTAGTATCCTCCCAGCTGAGATCACGCTGGCCAGAAGAGGATGTCTTCGGAGCCTCATGAAATTTTTTGAAAAGGTTGACTAAAGGTTTCCAGGTAGGACACTACAAAATATTCATGTATTAATACAATACATGGCAAAAAGTATGTGGACATCCATATGTGATTGTTCAGTGTGTCATTCCAAAACCATGGGTATTAACATGCTGCTATAACAGCCTCCACTCTGTTACGCTGGCTGATGAAGCAGGTAGACCCAAATGCAGGACGCCAAGATCAGGTAGAGTTTATAAAGGTTTTAATTCAGTATAAAGAGTTCTTCCATCCAATAAAGTCGAGGGAACAAGAGCATGCTATGAAGGCTTGCACACAAACTACGATCTGGCAACAAGACAAAGGAAAACGCAGACAATATATACACACAAGAGGTAAAGGGGAACAGGTGGAAACAATCAGGGCGGGGCAAACGATCACACAGGCGGGAAACACACAATGGCAGGAAGTAAAGGGACCAGAAACGAGAGGAAAGGTAGACTTTTCAAAATAAAACAGACATGCCAGAACAGGAAACAGAAACATGACAGACATGAAACTTAACACAACCGACGAGACATGACACACTCTTCTGGTTTCAGTATTTCCACCAGATGTTGGAACCTGGCTGCAGGGATTTGCTCCCATTCAGACACAAGAGCATTTCAATCAGGAGAGACTAACTGAAAGAAGGGCTTAATGAGTTATTATGAAATTAATTTATTTGATATAGTGTGCACAATAAGAGAAGTTAAAGAGATATATTAGGGGTCTTTGGCAATTACAACCAATTTTATGGGGCTAGTCATGCCATGAGCCATACAGGATGTGATACAGTGGCAATGAGGGAGTGGAGAACAAGCCTGAAGATGAAGATTTGGATGGATGTGATCTTGAGTGGAATTCCTGATGAGCTCACTGGAAGGACACATTGGACAGCTCAGGTGAATGGGGTGGAGGTTGGTTTGGGGAAATTGGACTATCACATTGGACAGAGAAAGGACCACCAAGGAGACCTCTGGCTCATAAAGGGTCATGGTGAAATCTGACTGGTTGAAGTGAAAAATGTAATGAGCTCGGTCAGCTGATTGAGTTGGAGGCAAGAAAGGAAAAAATCTAAATAGTCTGATTTAACTTTCTCCAAACACTGATGTTGGGTGATCAGGTCTGGCTCGCAGTCGGCGTTCCAGTTAATCCCAAAAGTGTTGGATGGGGTTGAGGTCAGGGCTCTGTGCAGGCCAGTCAAGTTCCTCCACATCAAACTGGGAAAACCATCTTTGGACCTTGGTTTGTGCATGGGGCATTGTCATATTGTCTAAGATATCATTGTAGTGCATGTAGCATTAAAGATTTCCTTTAATTGAAACAAAGAGCCTTGGTCCAAACTGTCCATGAAAAACAAGCCATACCAAAAGTACACAAAAGGAACCCTTGTCCACATACTTTTGGCCATATAGTGTTTCAAAAGCTCTAGACTGAGCTTAATAAGGTTATTTTAAAACCCTGAAATAATGCAGTGTGTAGGCTGTTTCATTTTGTTCCAAGTATTCTTCAGCTAAATGCGCCAAGCTTCCAAAACTAGAAGTATTGATCCAATTGTTAGGAGGCGTTGAGTCGACTCAGCACGCAGAGACCAAACAAAGAGACTTGGATGAAACAGTTCGGCACAGTTTATTCATAGAACAGGTAACTTAGGTTCACGCAGTAACTGGGCTTGAGAGCACAGGCAGGCAGATAGCGTCGACGTCAGACCAGTGCCGGGGGAAAGGGACCAAACCAAAGCTGGGTACTCTCTAGGACGGAATGGGGGACGACCAGCACGGAAACTGAGTCAACGGTACAATCTGACAACACTGATGAAGGAGACCAGGACTTAAGTACTGGCAGAGGTGATTGTAAATTGGACGCAGCTGTCGTGATTGAGCTGCCGCAGCCATCAGCTCCAGACCACGCCCCTTGACCTAACTCACTCCACACAGGTAGACAAGAAGGACAGACAGAGACAGAAAACACAAACCCCAAACAAACACTACGGAGAGTCCAGCCATCCCATAACAACATCATCACCGGCAGAAGTGTTGTATGATTTGACTGTGCTATTTAAATGTGCTCCTTTGAGTATTAATACCTAATATTACCTAATATTAATTTACCTGACACAATACTGTCGTGTTACATTCATGCCAATAAAGCATATTGAAATGAACTGAAATCAATTATAGAAACTCGTAGATCAATCTGACAATTTCTCTGGAGTGGTAAACTGGACTCAGATCACTCGTTCTGCTATTCAAACATACTCGATACAAACAGTTCCAAATCATCTTTGAGGCAAACAAATGGAGGCAGGTGCTTGAGAATCTGCCAAATCAACCATATGGCCCCTAAGGTGGAAGTAACAAGAGTGAGTGCACAGAAGCTCTCATTTCCTTTCCACAGTGAAACATTCAGCTTAGCAGACTACATCCAAGCTGTGGGTTCTGGTAACAGATGTGACAAAGGTGTTGTAGCCTGGAGCAGCCCACTTGACCTCGGCTGCTTTGGGTGAGAACGTAGATGTCTTCTTCCAAAAGTGTTGATCCTATTTCAACACTTGCAGCTTTATTGTCAGTTACAATATGGAGTTGAGCATCACTCTGGTGAAGAGTGAGGCCACTCTGTTCTCTACTCTGTGACAAGAGAGAGATGGAGATATGTCTGTCTGCAAACACATCAACTAAGTGATTGGTGGGCATATTGCTCGACTCGGGGAGTTTTCATCATTAGCCTGCACTGCATGGCAAACGGGTGGTGTGGCCCCTTTTTTTTCCCCTTACAGGCGGCAGTATCACAGCTCTGATCTGTCACCCTTCGCTTGCCTTAATGTGTGAAAGCAAGACGTGTTGCGCCTATTAGCACTTCTTGGCAAGGCTGGCATGCTGATCCCTCATCCCTGGGGAGCCCGGCAATATGGTGCCGCATGGTGACCGCCCGCCAGCCCTGGCTCCCGCTGTCACAACACATCACACATCCCCAACAACCACCGCCACCACCTCCTCTTCCACCACACCTCCATCACTGTAGCTGGATGAATGACAGGGGAGCCAAACAGCCAGAGCCAGGGGTCCTCTGGATGGAATAAAAACAAAAACTTTTAGAGACGGGGTGGGGGACAGCTCCCGTGGACTATTTTTTAAATTACTAAGAACGTAGCAGTCATGTTTGGTTCAATGGAGAGAGTGTGGCTCAAACTAACTTAGATTAGGGACTGCAGGTGAGATCAGACATACCACATATGTTTCTGTGTATAAATCCTTCAACGCCTCCATTTACATCTCAGACTCTGGTGCAGACACCCAAAAACTCACCAACTTACCAGCTGGTCTTAGTCTGGTAAAGATAGCATGGGAGATTATGGAGGAAGCCAAAAACCAAACCAGGGTTTGAAAGTGTGCTTTTCTGTATCTATTAAGTGTGTTTTTATTGTGACATGTTTGTCTTTTATGCAGCAATTCCTCTGATCTAAGGATAATTTCAATAAGAGCAACCTTAACCATGGCCTGTGTTATGCTGTAAGAAGTCAGCAAGAAATGTAGAGTTACCGACAAACAAAAAGACACATTTGTCCCTAATCCAGTGGGAGCACATACTGTATACAGTTCAATAAACCAATTGACTGTCTGATTTTTACCCCTGCATCATGTCCGGGTTCTGAAAATAGGAAGATGAGACTGCATGCTACATCTTCAAAGGCAAAATATAAATAATGATATACTGTACTTTACAATATGCAGGTTATAGGCTTGACACACATTTCAGTCCACTCTCTCTAAAATAGTGCAATGTAGGGGTGTGTGTTGAATCTCAATACTTTTTTGGTACCGACCAAAATCTGTCTGTAGCACCAAGTATTGAAAAATGTTGAGTACAAAAGGTTGGCTTTGAATACTTGGTTGAAATTGTAGTCAGGTTTACAGATTTCAGATTCAATTCCAGATTTTAGACTATTTTAATTCAGGCAAAGACTAAATCATTTGTCATCATCATAGGGCTGGGCAGTATGGCCTAAAATTGATATCACAGAATGATTTGAAGCACGGACGGTAATGGTATATATCACAGAACGTGTTTTGACTTGAGGTGATAAAAAAGATTGCTTGTATTACCACTCCTTGCAACCATGTAATTTGCAGATTATCGTTTTCTGTTCGCTGTCTTACTTTTTAAACGCAAACCATGTCCATATAATGGAAGTTGCACAGGTCTTTTCTACCAACTCTTCCTCCTCCTCTTTGTTGTGTTCAGCGCTTGCAGCAATTTCTTCGTTTCCAAACAAAGCCGCATGGGCTCTCACATTCTCCAGACGATTCTCTGGCGCAGGCTGATGACAATGAATCCTTAAACAAATCTTGGGACAACTTTCTTTTTTGGTCAAGCAAAATCAGGGCTCTACCGGTCAGCACGGTATAGTCAAAATGTATATGTAGTAGGGCAAATTCATACCGGTGTACTTTCTATACCGTTTATACCGTCCAATCATCATCAAACATTTCAAACGATACCCAGTCATATAATGCCAAGACAGGACAGGCCGAGGTAGCAGCTTAGCAGAGGGTTAGGTTCAGATCTGTAAATGGCCAAATAACTGTGTGTCTAGCATGATGACTGGCACTAATATACACCCTCCGTGCAACATCTGCCCTCACATGTTAACTGGATACTTTTTGGTCCATTTCCAATTCCATTTCAATCGAACGGAAAGCTTTCACTCCACAAACAAATATTACCAATTAACCTGGTTCCACAAGTCTGAATCGCCACCCACATCTGTGATTTGTCCATTGGTTCAGATAAATGAATGCAGTGAAATTAAATGGCAATTCTGTGTGATTATCAGATTAGATAAAGACAGAAAAAAAGACTCACTTATTGCTTTCTTAGTATCCAACCAAAGATACCTCCCAACAAAATAAAACCTTTTGAATAATAAACCATTCATAACCAAAATACAGCAGAGGTGGACACCTACAGTACAATGAATAGAGAGGCTTGCTTGTGGGATGATGGAAAAACAGTATATTTGGAGAATTATATACTGAACTGAAAGTAAATACAAAAATTGGAAACATAGGAAACACTAGACAGAATATTAATGATGTGTACATGTAATAGTTTCCATCCTGTGTTCATGCCTATTACACAGAAGACAGAGTTGATGACTATGCTGCCTGGATCTAGATCTGATGATGAGTGGTCTCTGCTTCTCAATTAGTAAAGATATTGAGTCATGAGGCTTCCACTGACTAAGTTTGAGTATCGCAGAACACGAAGAAACATATCAGCCATGCATGTGTGTGGGAACCACCCCCAATGTCTGTTTTTGTGGTGACTAGATACTTTACGGTAAGAGGAAACAAGCCTATACTTAATTTTGGTAGCTTGTAATTCTTTAATTTTGTCTGTTGAAGCTGCACTAACCTAATTTAATATACAGCTATTCTACTTTAAGTTCCAATTACTGCATGTCAATTTGTATATCACGCCACCATTATGAATGCAGATATCATTTAGATACCACATGCAAAGCAGTTTGTTTATTTCACATGGGAAATCCTGTCTGACCTTGAAAAGACTTTGTAGACAAGAACACTGTGATTTCTTCAGATTTCCATCATTGATCAACTGGCTCAGATTCAGTTTTGGTCAGATTTAAGTCATACAAATCAAACATGTTTAAAATGATGTGATGGCTCCGACTGGTCTGAGGCCCAAACAAGAGGTAGGAGTTGTTCATGGTGCTATATTTATAGACCAGTACAAACTATCTATAAAATCTGTTATCGTGGCAAAATCTGAGGGACGTATCTGCTCTGGCTTTCAAATATTTTCACATTTCAGCATCACAAGTAGCACTAGTCTCAGCCACAAAGCCACGATGTTTACTGTGTACGTGGTGCTTTGCACACAGCTGTGTAATGAAAAGGTCAGCTTAATGGAGGGGCTTGCTACAGCATCAGCACACCTTACCCGCCTGTCACAACCAACATACCCACACTGAATCTATACCCACCATATATGTTATGTTGTAAGAGTTATGCCACAGGTTAAAGCTGCAGAGTGCTGCTGTGACACTATGGCTTTCAGCCATGAGTATGACACTTGTGAGGTGCCTGTTGTACACAGCTATCACCGCTGATCCTCTCTGCCACCCCAGAGGTGCCCACTGGGCATCTTCTGGCGCTGTGATGCATCATAGCCCAAGCACCAGTGACGGACAGGTTCTGACCTGAAATTAAATAAAAATTGCATATGCCAGAGGTGATGCCTGGACAGGAAAGGATATTTAATCCCTGTGCTGAAGGCCGGGAGGCAGGGGAAGGGGCATCTAGTGGAGGAAATAGGGTCAGAGGAGGTGGAAGTGGGTGGGGTAGCAGGGGTTCGTCTGCTGATCTGTCACAGCTCCACGCCTGGCTGGCCATGCTCATATTAACACTGACAAGACAAAGAGGTGACACATCCCAGCCTCCAGGGGCCGGGTATATGGACACATTCATGCACATGCACATGCAGGCATTTACTCACGTTCACATGTGCACACATGAATTTACAGTATATGTCAGCATGCAGTGGCAGGAACAGGAAAACTCTGTACACTTAAAAAAACTTAACATTTAATTATAGTTTTTTATACACATTTGTCTGTTGTGTGAAGTCTTAAGCCTCCCTCTCTATCCCACCCATCTTCATTTCTTCTTCATAACAGAATTGCTACCTTCACCATGATTCAGATGGTCAGTTGAGTGTAATTTTTGAACACACCCACTAAAAGTAAGAGAGCACACTTACAGTATTATGCAAACATTACCACAAAGGAAAACACCCATATTTACAGGCACAAAAACCTTTAAAAAAAAAAAAAAGCGCTGTGCACAAACACTCTCACGCATGTACCTATAAAGCACAGAGGAACACATTATGGTTCATAAACAGTTGGCTGACAGATGAGGGGTGGCAGAAAGTGATGCCAAAGCAGATTGAACTTTGGGACATCTCTGATTTGGACGGCTTCAACAAGCAGAGGGCACGCGGCGGTCACCGGGGGCAAGGCTCCGGTCAATGGGGGCTGGCACAACATCCTGAGGAGGGTGTCGGCCAGGGTGGGGAGGGGAGGTGAGGATGGTGGGGGGCTGGGGGTGCATGAGGCGTTGTGGTGTCACCGTAATGTCAGCCGGTGTCAAGTGCAATCATCGTTAGCTGTAATTTTCTGAGCAATTAGAGTGCTTATATTGAGAATGCTCGCCAGCTGACAAACACGGGGACTAGCTGAAGGACTTCCTCACAGCTACAGTGGACATACACACACGTTTGCTAGGACACACACACACACACACACACAAAGAGAGAGACAGACAGACAATCGTTGAACAACAGCCAGCAATCAACACTTTCCTGCACTCCAGTTTTTCCACAGTCTGGTAGAATGCTGTCTATTTTTTCCTCCATGAGTGTATTTACATTTACATTAACAATCTGTAATGTAACATCTAGACTATGGAAGCTGTGTTCCAAGACAATTACAGAGCACTCTCATTCATGTATACTGTAATGTTTGTGTAATTTATTATGCTGAATCTGGAGTTACACTAAATTGAATATTGGTTATACTAGTTAAACACCCATTATCTGTCCCCTATTAATCTACCAAGACCATTTCAACTGTAGCCTCTTTAAAGCACTGATAGATCTGATAAATTAATGCAAGGAAACAAAAAGGATAATGTGCAGAAAACAGGTATCAGGTATTGCTTAAAGTACATGATGTCCTCGTAAAAAATATTTTGCTAAAAAACTGGAGGTGTACACAGTGCTGTGCTGCTGGTGTGTGACAGGGACATGATTTGGAGAGGCCACCTCGATCTGACACAGTCAGAAGAGGGGCATGTGTTCCCAGTCCTCTCACTCACAAACTGGGTGATGACCCCCCCAATCATCACTTCAACCTTCTGGTAAAAGACAACTGGACCATTGGTTAAACCCAAGGTCTGTCAAACTTTGGACTTCTTCACCCGTTGAAGTGGTATGCAAGAACATTTAAAGAGTTTGGAGGGTGATGCTTTTTTATTTTAACAGAAGTGTAAGGAATGATTTAAACAGTGTGCTTGTCTGCTCTAATGTAAGCAGCAAACATTAGCATGTCCGGCAAACTATCGTAATGCGCCTACAGTAGTAATCAAGTATTACTTTCAAGGCCAAGGAGAATATTATTAAATAACTATTAGTTTGTAGGATTTAAAAGTCACCTTAATACGAGTTTAACACGAGTCTCCTGGAAACATTAAAAGTCAGCTGTAAATGGTATTTTCAACCAACTCATGGAGCTAATGATAGCTTAATTAGCTAACAAGCACAACAGTTGTCATTTCAGCCAGAAAATCTGCAGTCATCTGCTAGGATAAGAGGCTTGGTCTCCATCTGTTTGAAATTAAGGAACCTTGCTTCAAAAATTAATAAGAATTTTGAGTGGTAAATCTGCCACCTTTATCATT
Organism: Macquaria ambigua; assembly: GCA_008360985.2. NCBI lineage: Eukaryota > Metazoa > Chordata > Actinopteri > Centrarchiformes > Percichthyidae > Macquaria > Macquaria ambigua. The sequence goes on along the minus strand of VMKM01001632.1, from coordinate 11,800 downwards.
GTAAACTGCATATGACAACAACACAGCACAACTAAGCAAGGTAGAAGGCAGACGTCCCTCTCCCCAGCAATGTTTTCCAGCTTGTTCTGCGTCTACCCCTGGGCCTCCTACCAGTTGGACGTGCCTGGAAAACCTCCAAAGGAAGGCACTCAGGAGGCATCCTGATCAGATGCCCTAACCACCTCAATTGGCTCCTTTCGACGCAAAGAAGCAGCTGATCTACGTCGAGCTCCCTCCGGATGTCTGGGCTCCTTACCCTGTTGCTAAGAGTCCAGCCACTCTGCGGAGGAAACTCATTTCGGCCATTTGTATCTGCGATCTTATTCTTTCGGTCACTGAAAGCTTTGCCTTCCGGCTCAGCTCCCTCTTCACCACAATAATCCGGTACAACGGCCGCAATACTGCTGATGCCGCACCAATCCGCCTGTCGATTTCACGCTCCATTATACCCTCACTCATGAACAAGACCCCAAGATACCTGAACTCCTTCACTTGGGGCAGCAACTCACTCTCTAGTATACCATGCTTTATTCCCCAAGTTTTTGGCTATCTTGCCTTATCATTAGTTTTGATGGATGTGAATTGAAACTCACACAGGTCTGCACGTCACTGTGTGTGCAATTACACATAAACCAAATAGCATTTGTGAATACTTGTTTGCCTAAATGTACCATGGCGCCTGATGTGGGATTTGACAGGTTAAAGATGATATACATTTTTGAACTGACAGTCCTTCTATAAATCACACTCATCATGCTCCAAGCAGAACTAAACAATGCTAGTATTTATTAACAACCTCTGTTTGACTGAGGACTGGTGCACAGAAAGAGACCACATGAGAGGAAAAGGGAAAGGAAGATGAAATGCAAAGATGGAGAGTTTGATAAGAGTGTGAACCTAAATGTGTGCATGAATGTGTATGCATTACCCAAGACCTGCTGTGGATTAAAACATACATTTCAGTCTCACTCTCTGTCTTGCTCTCACTTTCTCTCTGTCTCACATTCACACACACCCTCTCCATCTAAGACTTTCAGGAAGCTTTAACATCTCCCACCACATGAGCGTCCTCCCATGTCACCCACTGTTTTACTGACACACGTCTATCTGGGACGAGTAGCTGCCCACATCCTGTCTGCTCACGTTGGCTGTTCCCTCGTCACCAGCAGCCACCCAAACACCAGCATCTGTCTCCACCGACCTCAGACAGCGAAGGGATCAGGATATGACACCAGCCTGGAACCCGGGCAAAGCCACCAGTCCTGAGACATGCATCAGAGAGTGAACAGTAACTGTGATACAGTTGTGGTTTTTACACAACAGAGATGGGCGGAACCAAGCAACAACCAGCAGCTAGAGACAATGGGTCAAACAGCTGTCAAGTGTGTGTTAGAATGTGTGTGTGTGTGTGTGAGAGAGAGTATATGTGGCAGAGAGGGAGCTCTGATAAACTTAAACTTAGCAATACTTTTTAGGTTTAACTAGGGCTGAGTACATCTGACAGAAATGTGTCAGTAGCACTGAGTATGGAGTTGGCATTGAATGTATGGTCATATTCATAATATTGTTTACTTACTTTGATTAGATATTTACTGATTTAAATTATAAATTTGCCAATTTTAGACTGTATTTTATTTAGTTCTCGTTTAGACGATGTTTAAAATGAATTTGGTTTCTTATATTAAAGTTTCAGCAGAAAAAACACACTCCTGAGTGTAATACATTTTATTTAAATTATTTTTATTTTTATTTATTTTTGATAGTGAAACTTGGGTATTGTACTGGCACAAATATTGAAAGATTTCAAACCAATCCGGCTCTGTGTTTAGCACCTCATAATTTGAGTATTGCAGATGGTGAGCCCCTAAACACTATTAATATTCCAACTGTGAGATTTGAGTTATGATTTCAAGATTTCAGGTGCATGATCAACACAACATTGTAAAAGTAAATGGAAACCAAGATTAAAATGTGAGAAAACCATTAACCAAAAGTTTAAAGATTATCTTTTGCTGAATAGCAGCCACAAGTGATAATTATAGGACAATAGCACAATGAATGTCCCTTTGCTTCTCAAGAGATTCTCCTCAGATTCTCCTAATGATGAGGTACAATGTGTTGACTTCTTGTTTAACTTTTGTGTTAAAACCATCGACATTATATGCTGAAAGTCAGCAAAGTAATGTCGGTTACACTGCAATAGCTATCTAAAGTTCGCTAAGATTAGCTATCGTTACTTAATATAAGCTACTGGTCATACCGGACCAAGTGAGGCTGCAGCAGCAAAACCCCCGAGTGTGTTGACTGTAGCAAAGGTGTGTGTGACTGCTTATGAACTAAACATTTGTAAGAGGGTTAGTGTTATTTCTTCTTTCAAAATGGTACATAATCTTGCTTTAAAAAAAAAATCTAATCAAATTTTAAACAGGCATATTTTGTTCTTTTTTTCCCCTCCTAACCGTAACCCTATAAAATGTAGTCATGAAGATTTGCTTAAAAATGTGAGGGTGTGAGGGGGTTTGCAAGAATTTGCTGGATTGCTCTCTAATCTGTGATTGTACATCCTTGTCCGATCCTGTATTTGTTGTTTTGATGTGACAATGAGGGTGAGAGCACGTGAGAGGGAGGCAGAAAGAGACAAATAGAGAGACACACCGGACAAAGACAGGGGGAGATAAACAGAGAGAGAGGATGTACAACAGGCAGAGAGAAAGATTCAGGGCTGCTCCTCTCCTGCGCATCCCCCCTGCATCATGTTTAGGTGTCGGGTGTATAAATACCCCACTTCCCCTCAGGGCCAACTCAGCCCAGCAGGACCCTCTCTACCCCCCTGCTCAGACCACCCCCCTCTCTTCTCTCCTCCTTGTCCAGCTCCCTCTTACCCCCCCACTCACCTCCCGCTTACATCGTCTAATTAGGATCTTGGGCCTCGTTAGGGCCAGCAGCCCTGGGGGCCCGCTGATACAAAAGCTGATTCCATCTGACGTAACAAGTCAATGCCAAGGGGACAGATGCTAATTTTAATTAATTAAATGGAAGGGTCAGCTCGTGACAAACAAGGGCCAGAGGGAGGGTCGGTTGCCGGTGTGCTTGGACCAGCCAGACCCCTGCTCCTCTGGAGGGGAAGATCAGCCCAGTTGTTGTTATTACTGCTGTTGTTCAGCTCACAATGCTAGACCCTGTGTTCCCAGATGAGAACTTTACAGGCAAGTCATGGCCGGTAGGCAGAAGGTGATTGGAGGGGGATAGAAAGAAGGTGACATCACCTTGTTCGCACAAATTATAACATAAATAACCTTAATTTTAGAGAAAACGATGCTTTACCTCTCTACAATCTCACCTGCTAATTTTCATTAAAATGATGATGGTGGGCAATTATATTTTGTCTCTTTTATGAATCAGTTAAGTAAACCAATACAAGCAGAAATCTATGCTGCCTCTAAGAAAAAAAGAAAATATTTCCATTAGGGCTGTAATGAGTTATTATTTTCATTATCAATTAATCTGCCAAGTATTTATTTTTTTTGATTGATCGGATCAGGAAATCCAAATGCCCATCAGTCTGTTCTAGACACCATGGTGGTGTCTTCATTTTGCCCAAGTCCGAAACCCAAAAGATATTTGACGATATAAAACAGAAAAAAGCAAAACATCCTCACATTTGAGAAGCTGGAGCCAATGATGAATTCATTAATCAATTATCAAAAACATTAATAAATGTTCTGTTGATTGACTGATTAATCGGTTAGGTCTAGTTTCCATAAGTATTTGCTAGAGCTAGGTATCGTTTGACTTTTGATACTAGCACTGATACGATACCTACAAATAAACATGTTTTTCTACAACACCTTCTTTTTCATTGAACAAGAGAAGCCGAAGTTCTCAAATATTGAATATTGAACACAAACAGCTGTACAAAATCTTTGCCTGAATGAACACCAACATTTTTACTTTATTAACATTTAACTGAACCTATGATCTTTCACAAACCTTAACCAAAGTGCTTTTGTTGCCTAAACCTAACCACACGCAGGATTCAGGATGCAAACCCCGGTCTCCAGCGTCGTCTCCATCCACCATGACCACCTTTCTACAAAATGAAAAAACATTGGCAGTGAACATAATCCAGGCAGCACTTACATTTCCCTTCAAAACATATTTGGCAAAAGAAATTAGTAGTATGTAAATGTCATTTTCTAGGAGACAGAGTTGAAATGAAATAGTCTAAATGTTTTATTTAAATCAGGAACTATCAAAGAATATGCTATCAAGATTTGATGCTAACTTCTGGTACTTGACAATGTTCATTTCTCTGTTAGGAACACATTCCAGCGAGTACCAAAAAGTAAGGAGGTTCGATACCCACTCCGAGTAGTGACAGATGCTCCTCATTATGATTATTTTCAAAAGTTAGTTTTTCACATGTTCTTCTCTAATTTGTTCTGGATAACATCCTGCAAAACATGTAAATGATACAACTCTTAAAAAGGTCCATCTGTTGTCAGTATCAGCTGCCCTTTGTTTGCAAGTGTGTGCTGGATCTGCAGTAACAACCACAGGTGCCTTTTCATCAATATAGACCAAACCAACACTGACAATGAAACCACAAGTCTCTTTGTCTAGTGGCTACTGATGTTGTCTATCTGATAAAACTGTCAGCTTTGACTTTGGCAGAAATGTTTGAAAGTGGTAGATGAGTTGATGATAATGGTGTATCTGACTGACTATACAGCCTGTTCTGCTTAAGATGTTTAACACTAAAATAAACTGCCACAATTTTCCTTAATATTAAGAATCCTCCGTCCCTTTCACTCTCTTTCTCTCTTTCCCCTGACCTAGTTTTGGCATTTGATCCTGAATGGAAGATCAACCCCTAGAGGGTGCACAGTGTCAGTCTTGTACCATGTCAATTCCCACACAAAGGGCACCCTTTGTCACTTCATATTTTCAAGGCTCCAAAACCCTGGCTTTTTCATTGTTGTTTCTGGCAGGGGTCATTTCCTGGTGGTGGCCCTGCCTCCCTGTTGTTCTTCCCTTTGGTGCACCTGCTGCCGTTGTTGACCATCACACAACAGGGAGCCAAATGTCTCTGTTCACAGATTATAGATCTGAACTTGATCCACCTTAGCTACAGTGTTGCCTAGATTTTTTTTTATATATCACGTTCTTAAAAAAATATATGTATATCTGATGTTATCACTACAAGAAATTCCCATAACCAGAAAGTAAACTGTAATATGTAAACTTGGTGCAAAGTCGGACTTCTCAGAGCCAAAAAAAAAGCTTTGGCCAATGGGCTATTCAGCTACTTTTAAAGCTTATTTCTAGTTTACTTCTAGACTCAAAACTTGGGTCTTATTTTTGTAGTTTATTCTAGCCATCATTTCTGTTGATTATGATATAACATTGTGGTCACAAAAATAATGTCTGAAATCTCATTCTGGGAACATGGCAACATCTCTAAAAGAAGTCCAAAAGGGCAAGAAACTCAGTTGATCTGACAGGATGTAAGCAAACCAACAGTTTAGCAAGATTTTTTGAATCACTTTGGAGGGAAAACTGGAAGTGAGCACACCTAAAATGTCAGCAATAATCCTTCATTGCACAGGAAAACCTCTGTGTAACTATGGTAAGTATTGTAGGTCTACACTGGAGGTCAGGAGGTTTGTTAACTGTGATGGTTTGGGTAATAACTTTAACATTCTTCATTTTCTCTTCCAAATGAGTTTGTCTAACCTGGGGGTTTGTTTAAAACCTGTCTGACTGCTCCTGTTTCTTGTCCTGTTGGACTTCTTTTAAACATTGTCGCCATGTGCCCAGGTAATTAACTTGGTTATTAGAATGTTATCATAATGAACAACTGATGGCTTAATCTACAAAAATTAGGTCCAAGTTCTAATAAATTGCAATTACCCTTTAATTCTCTCCTGAAAGTGGAGAAAGTTTTGTTCAGACTACTTTCCCGACACTCCCTCCCTCTCATCCATCTCCTCCATGGTCTATGACTCAGAGACATGGGGCATTTTAACAGGGTGTCCTTGATGAGGCCCAGGACAAATTACCCAAAGTGCCATCCATGCCATCGCCACTTACTATTTGACAGCAGGAGAGTGAGGGCTGCTCCTGGCAGGAAGTGAGCCCAGAACCTGGCATTATTGGTGCACAACACCGGCCAACCGTCACGGCCAAAGCTCTGCCGGGGGTTAGCAGCCATCACACACGGCGGCCTAATGCTGCTGATGAGAGAGAGCCCGCCTCGCAGGCCTGCACACCCCTGAGGTGTGGCCACTCAGCGTCAGCTTAACCTGAGCTGACAGACTGTCCACCACTCACATATGCGTGCACGCACTCACACATGCACTGATTCATAAAAATACACACATACACAGATGCACACATGAATACACACACACAAATTCATAAAAATACCCATACAAAACCTCCTTCTTTAACACACAAAAGCACACACACACACACACACACACACACACAGGCATACAATGCAATCATTAAGAAAGACTAAAGCACATCTACATATTAATAGTCTGATATCACTTTTATAAGAGACATTTATATATATATATATATATATATATATATATATATTTAATGCACAGCGGTGCTTTTAGCTAAATGCTAACGGGTTAGCAATGATAATGCCAACATGCAGGTATGATGTTTACCATGTTCACCATCTTAGTTTAGCCTGTTAGCATGCTAACATTTGCTAATTAGCACAAAACACAAAGTACAGCTGAGGCTGAAGAGAATATCGTGTTTTGCAGGTATTTGGTCATAAAACCAAGGTATTTGAGAAATTACATTTTTGACCTGATGATGGTGCTGGATGAAAAGTCAGGGGATCATCAAAGTTATTACAATTCATCCTGAGGGGAACATGAATTTCTGAACCAAATTTCATAGAATCCATCCAATCAAATCCAACCACAAATGTCAACCTCATAGTGACACTAGAGGAAATGTCTGGGGATCACCAAAGTCTGTAGGTTTCATCCTCTTCTCTCCCTTTCACAGCAATCCATCCAATAGTTGTCGAGATATTTCAGTCTGGATCAAGGACCAAGGTGGTGGACCAACTGGCATTGCCATCCCTAGAGCCACGCCGCTAGCATGGCTAAAAATGGTTCTATAAAGTTGATAAGTCAACACAAATACACCCAAGAATGAAATATATTTGCCTCCATCTGTTGTCTTGATATTCACATCACCAGTAAAATGCACTACACATTCACACAAATAAATAAAGGGCAAAGGTCTGAGGGGATGTGATGGTTTTCACACCCAGCATGTTCATATGAGCATCATAGTGTGGTTAGAGACCAGATTAGAAACACACAGAGGAAACAGTTTTAGATCAGATGTATCTCTAGTGAAGTGCATTGTATTTTAAACTTACAATGATTCCTTAAAGGTCAGTATCTCATCTGTTTTGTGCGTTAAATGATGTACAGTATATGTATATATATTTTTTTGTTTGTTTAATATACAGTATATATTTTTTTTGTTTGTTTGTTTGTTTGTTTGTTTTTGTTTTGTTTTTCTTACAAATTCCTGCTGAAGGCACACAGATAGTATTCCCTTACATACCCCACAGCAGATTGGGATTCACTGCTTTGCTCAAGGGCACTTGCAGGCAGTGATGGTAGAAGGCCAAGATGTAACCACAGGCACATCATGTTCCCTGAAGTTTAAAATGCCACTTCAAACTGTCACTTGCCAGATCTTGCCATCTGAGTCATTAGCAAGCATTTATGTTCCACATGAAAAAAATTCAAGTCTGAAACTGAAATTTTGACAGCATCATCATTGGTGGCATTTCCACCATAGTCCTGCCTGAGCAGCAGGTCCTGTCATTTTAATCAGCCAATTCAAGTAGAATCAGTTTATTTAGGTGAATACACTGAAGTACAGAATGATGTTTGGTGTCCTGGCTGTAAAGTTGTCACTCCCCACAAGCAAAGACCAAGATCAGCAGATTAGGAAAAATCACATTAGATACATAGCTGTGAAATCTATGTGTGGGCTGAACAGCAGACGCTGTGGGGCCCCTCCCAAACAAAGTACTTCCAACCATCGCAGGGAATTTGCTATAGTGAGGTAATATGGATACATCCAAACCCAACAACCCACTTAAGCAGTAGCACGTTCAGACACATCAAAACCACATAGCAGTCATTTACAGATAGGCGTAAAAATACGCATTAAGTGTGTAACCCATAGAAGAGATGCTCAGGTGTTCACTGCAGGTGCAACTGTATTAATTGGAATAGTAAAGTAAGTTTACACGCAGCTTTTGAGTTCAAATATTTCTGTAACACTTACCTGAATATAAAGTGTGAGAAGGCAAATAAATGTAACTACCTTTGTGTAACAAAAGCTATGGAAATCCCATGAAGCCAATATTAGCCTACAGTGCAAAAATTATGTGAACGGATGAAGAAGACAGTAATGTTTACATTTCTAAAACCAATATACAATAAATCTACAGGAGTGATTAGTTTGCAGTTGGCTTATATTAAACAATGGCAACAACTTAAAAGGGAAAATATTTGCAAAACCAGTTCAGGCCAAAACACTTAAACATTAATATTTATATACCATAACAGTATTAAAGCATCACATTGCACGTGCCAAGTTCAGCCACTACGAGAAATTCATTTAACATCCAAAAACAATGCAAATATTGCACATTGGTAGCAGCAACATATGAGCAGAAATTATCAATCAGCAGACGCCATGACATAGTTAATTTCTGACATTTTCAACCACACAAACACAGAGCCAAGACGTTAACTGTTAAAGTAAAGTCAGCACATACTTAGCTTGACAAAGTGAAGCAGTGATGGCCAGCATCTCAGTAAAACCTTTCTGAAAGAGTCTCTGTGGTCCCAAACAGTCAACAGCAGCACAAGAAACTCCAGCTTCAGGCTTGTAGTGCGTGTTTGAGCCATACAGGTAAACAGTTAACCAACAGGGTTGCTAATCCAGGCAGCAGCAACAGCGAGTGCAGCACAAACACCATTATTTCCTCCACCAAGTCATCCTGAAGCAACAGGATGTTGTGTTGTCCGTTGCTGACAAATACTACACAAGTACCAGTTTGTTAAAGCAGAGTTAGCTAGCTAGCTACACTGCTCCAGAGCTAAAAAGTGGGCAGGACATTAGCCCGCATTGTAACAAAGGGTGAGTTTGATATAAGCTACAGGGAGCAGAGTACATCATGTGTGAGTGTAGCAGCAACTGGAACTTTCTACCTGAACTGGCTTGCAGGAAACTAACGACATTCCCTTTGGCCTCTGCTGTACTTTGTGTTAGTTCTAATTAGCAAATGTTAGCATGCTAACATGCTAAACTAAGATTGTAAGCATGGTAAACATAATACCTGCTAAACAGCAGAATGTTAGCATGTCATTGTGAGCATGTTAGCATGCTGATGATAGCATTTAGCTCAAAGCATTGCCTCACAGAGCCACTAGCATGGCTGTAGACTCTTAGCCTTGTTTAAGTATTTATGGGCATTTTTATGACTTTATTAGATACTATGCTGGAGAGGGGCATGGGTTAAAGGGTTGGTTGAGTGGCATGCAACAAAGATACCTGGTGAGACCCGAACAGGGGATATTTCAATTACATGGTCACCGTCCCAAACCACTAGGCCATTGGGACATCCCACACAGTGCGGCTTTTTCAGCAGTGGGACACGCCAGGAGTCAAGTGCTTCCAAAGTCCTTTCAAAACTAATGTCAGTGACATGAATTAGCCTACGTCAGTGTAATGATTAACATCTTTCCATGACATGGGTTTGGTTGTGTTACAATGATCTGATGATGTATTGATATCAAACTATCATCCTCTGTCAAGGAACTTATCTCTCCCATCAACATCGACCTGTAAATTTTGCTAAAATTAGCTATCCAAGAAAGGTTGTATCGGCAAAAGTGTGTTGGATTGAGGAAGGATGCGTTTTATTGCTTATCATTTCTGCTTTTCATTTGTAAGAGAAAGAATATGTTGTTTCTTCTGTCATAAACCGCATAGTTTCACTTTAAAGTTCACATTCTCTCTCAGTCTGAGGGATGTGTTTAATGTGATGAAGCCTGGGTGAATATTAGTCCTGTATTGGACTCTTGGGAACAGTACAGTATCTGTACCACAATACTGTAACTGGTAACTCTACTTGGTAACTATGCTGTTTTAGATACATTTTGATTTTTTTAAACATATTGAGATTCTCCATTGTTGTGGTATGTGTTACTTTATTGGTTTGTTTTTTTTCTTCAATAAAGATTTATTGAAAAAAGTGGCACTGCGGATTGGGGTGGGCTGCAGGGTGGTGGATGTGGGTTGGGGGTGAAAGGAAACACCATGGTGTTGATCTCCTGGAATGCGGCATGCCAGAAAGCTGGCTCGACTGGCACCAAACCAAATGCCTTAACCCCCCCCCCAACACCACCACCAACACCACTCTCACTCTCACTCTTTTCTCTCCTTCTCATGAGCGTCATGTCCCCAGTCCAACTCCCCCTTTCTCTCCTCACTTCTCTCTCTCTCTTCCACAACCCATGAAACAGGAGAGCTGCCATCTCTTCTTCCTCCAACAGGATCAGCGATCATTCTGCCCAGGCCTCCGGACAGACGGCATTCCTTCCCCTTGCTGCTGCTGTTGCTGGCCGGCTGTTGCACCGGGCATCCAGAATAGATCTCTGACGTCCGCTTGGTTACTAGAAAACGCCAACGTCCCGAGAATCAAAGGAACACAGAGGATAGACACATGCACAGACTTAAAACACAAATTAATTTATACACACCGGGGCAAAGGTCCATTCAAACACAGAAATGCTGATACCTACAGTATGTTGCTGTAATGACACAACAGAGTTGTCAAGGTTCAAACCATCATGACTATATGACATAGAGTGGGAGCATTCAAATAGTCATGTCAGTCGTGCAAACTGAGTGGTGGGGAGGGGGGGGACTATGATCTAATTAGTGACCAGAATTTGACCCCATATGCCAGTTGTGCATATCAATACTATCAATACAAAAACAACACCACAAAAGTTGGACTACTATAGCCAAAGTCATCCACAGCTGATACATGGATTTTTTTGATGCCTGGTGTAAATGTCCAGACCATACTGTACAAGAAAAGGATGCCAAGGATGTTTTTGTTATTGTATGCCAATTTTTAGGGATCACAGTGTCAGTCAGGCAGTTGGTTCACGCTGAAATATCTCAACAAAGTTTCCCCTTATCCAGTGAACTATCTATTGGATGGATTGACATGAAATTTGGCACAGCCATTCATGGTCCCCAGAGGATGAAACCTACTGACTTTGGTGATCCCTCAACTTTTCATTTAGCGCCATTATCAGGTCAAAATTTTAATTTCACCCAGTACTTTGGCTTGTGACCAAATACCTGCAAAACTGCTGACATTCCCATCAGCCCCTGCTGTACCTTGTCTTTAATACTAATTAGCAAATCTTAGCATGCTAACATGCTAGAATAAGATAGTGAACATGGGAAACGTTACGTACCTAAACATCAGCATATTAGCATTGGCATTGTGAGCATGCTGCTGTTAGCATTTAGCATAAGTACAGCCTTGCAGAGCCACTTGAGTGGCTGTAGACTCTTAGGCTACATCCACACTACTACGTTTTTGTTTTAAAACATATAACTTTTGCTATGTTTGCACCTAGCGTCCACACTACTCTGCCGTTTTATAACCCCTAAAACAGAGACTTTTTAAAATGTTGCTGACCCTGTTTTAGTT